>PVIA01004895.1:0-127046 GCA_004024845.1 Tonatia bakeri | reverse complement strand
AGAGAGAGAGAGTGAGAGAGAGAGAGAGAGAGAGGGAGAGAAGGGGAGGGGAGGGGAGGGGAGGAGAGAAGAGGAGTGGAGAGGAGAGGAGAGGAGAGGGGAGAGAATGGTTGAAATGATTGAGGATGCTGCATTCCCAGAATTGAAAGGTTGAAATGGGGCCTGGAGAACAGCAGAAGGAGCAGCAAAGAGGACCTGGCAGATGAGACTGGGGAGGTCATCAAGAGCAGAGTATGAAAAGCTCTGCAGGCCGTGCTGAAGAGTCTGGCCCATGTGGTTTGGTAGCCAGTGAAGGGTTTGATGAAGGCAGGTGACATGATCTGATTTGCTGCAAACTCCTTATCATCTTGGAATTTACTTCTTACCTTATTTGTTGAGGAGAAGAGGAACATGAATTTCTGAACAAAATTACAGTCTCAGGCTAGCCAGGCCCCTGTCCTATTTGTCACAGAAGAAAGCCCTCTCATTTTTAGAAAGAGACAATTGTCAAGATTACATTTTTTTTCAAGTAACAAAAACATACAAATGGGGTAGGGAGGGGATCTTTTCCTGTTCATATTTGTAAAAACTAAGAGCCGAACATAGAAATGCTCAAAGAGCA
The DNA here is from genome assembly GCA_004024845.1 of Tonatia bakeri. Taxonomy (NCBI): domain Eukaryota; kingdom Metazoa; phylum Chordata; class Mammalia; order Chiroptera; family Phyllostomidae; genus Tonatia; species Tonatia bakeri. Next base: position 126,445 of record PVIA01004895.1, on the reverse strand, counting down.
TGTTTGAACACATCTCTTTGTAAAACATGACAGAAAGGAGTGATTATTTAAATTGGACAGGACTTTGCATTCCTGGCTCCTTGGTGGCAATGCCTTTTGTCTGAACTCCCTTACTAGAAAAATGTCACAAAGGATAAAAAATGAGTCCAATAAGTTTTATTCAATTTCAGAGTCTATTATATATTCTGTTTTACACAAAGCATATAATTTTAAATTTCATAGATAGGCACACGGAACATATACTTGGTAGATATACAGCTATTTGTACGGGTGAAATTGAAACCCTCCAGGGAGGGTACATTAATAATTCCTCACTTGTAAGACAGAACAGTCATCTTGCATTCCAAACAAAGCCTGGCCAGCACAAAAGTGATTCATGGTCATTTATAAAAACTGATTACCAATCACCAGATCTTAAAGGCATGGAAACCTTTATTTTTCAATCTCGCAAACAATATAGCTCCCTTTTGTTAAATACATATGAAGGACCCCTCTTTCCCACAGTGAAGTCAGTAAATATGAAAGCTAATTTTCCACATCTGACAGCATGCATGAAAGCTGATGAATACATATATGATAAATATATATTTCAGTGGAAAGAAAATACTAATGTGTATATATTTATATAGAGTTTTTTTTCACTGAGCTGTTGATTCAATGTGAGGGAAAAAAATCAGAATCTGACTTCTTTGTTTTGGTGTCCCAAAGGCAAAATTTTTTCTGACAGCACGTTTTAAAATATTCTTCATTAATCCTAGATAAAATCCATATTCATAATTAGTTTAAATGATTCTTCTGAACAAGATATTAAAATAGTAGTTTCTGTATTTAATAGTGGGAAGCAGATTAAAATAATTCCTCATTTGTAGCTTAATCTCAATGGTTGGTAGAGACAATAGACACAATATTCATCATTTTTGATCACCTGGGAGTCCCAAGGTTCCAGGTAGAACCAGCATAAAACTCTGTGACTAGCAGATCCAGCTGGGGCTCCTTTTCTGTCTTTCAATGGCTGAGTGACATACCAAGTAGATAAGAGAAAGTAACAAGGTCACTTCTCTGCTTGGCCTTCACTTGTTCTGGCAGTGTCTGTTGTGTGCTCCGGTGCAGCAGTAACCTCTCCAAGGTCAGCTGGAATGCCTGGAAGTGTGTTCATGCATCATGCGGCCAGAAGTGCTTGTGAAGGGAGGTTAAATCCGACACTCAGTCAAGGAGAAGAAGAAGGTGGAGAGATGGAGGAACAGGGGCAGATACGTGTTTGTTTCCCATCACGTGCACGATGGTCCCTACATTTGGAAGGGTTCCTCAGAATGTTTTAGTTTGGAACACAATGAAGAAGTGTCAGACGCAATACATAATAAGTTGTAAGTCAGATGATATTTTGAGCCATTTTCAAGGGTGACATGATTACTTTGAACCTTATTGACAGAAATCCACCAGCATGTTTGGTTCCCCGTATCAAATAACTGCATGTCCAGTGTCTGTGGGCTCCTGCCTTGTTCCACCTGTCCCGCGCCTTTCCACCAAGCTCTGCCCATTCCGGCTTCTGAGCTCGAGCTCGGTTTCTGCTGTAATATGACTCGATTCGTTCTTGTTGCAAAGCATGCCTGGTGGCATCAAGGGTGGGAGACTGACTACCTTAGTCAAAAATGGCCGGGCTCCTGCCTTCCTCTCTGCTTCTTTGAACATTTTCTAGTGAAACTTGAAAAGAGGTTTAGTTGTAGGGGCAAAGGTAGTCCAAACATTCCAGTCCAGTTCTGGCCACAAGAACATTTCTTTAGCTCTGTTCTGCACCAAATATATAATCCCTCTGGGGTCTGTTCTAAGCTGTGTAAGCAGATAATTTTAAGTTCTTCAATGGCAATTTTATACAATAGTTGCCTTCTGGAATTCAGCTTTCAAGAGATTTCCTGATAAGAGCTATGTAATCAGGATGGAATCTCTTATTAAAAGAACTTTCTTTTTCCAAAGCTCAAAAAAGCTCTGTTTCTCTTTTTCTCGAACTATCAGACTATCTATCAATAATTAAACGTAAGATCAAAACTATGACCTTGGCAGGTAGTGCAGAAGATTTGCTGAAGTTGTTCAATTATGTGAGCTATTTTTTAGACTATGTGCTTCTGAACAATATTAAAAGTAAACTACTTTTCACACTCCTCAGAATCCCAGGAACAGGCTCACATATTCCACAAACATACTATGAAAGTAGAGGAAGAGAACAAACTGAGGGAGTTTCCAGTTGTTCTTTCGTACAGAGTGTCCTTGGCACATTGCTATAGATGAGTCCGTCCTTGGCCTTGTTGGCACAGTGCCTCACAGTTCCGTGTTTATTTCTTGGTAAATGATGCACCAGGCTTAGTGCATACAGACCTGGCACAGGACTCTACAGCTTCCTCACCTGGCTTCCTGCAGTGCCAGAAGTCCAACAGCAAAGGGGAATGTGATCAAACTTGAAAGTTAGGTTGCAGCAGCTGATCTCTGTGGAAGTGGTTCAAACCAAACAGAAGGAGACTTTGCCTTCCTGCCGCCTGCGTCTGAGCTCCTCGGCCCAAGCTTCCCTTATCTTTGAGTGCCTGCCTTTTCCAGAGGATCTGCCTGCGGTACTGGGTCCAAGTGGCTGCTCGATGTTTGTCCTTTGTCTTTTTCCTCTGCATTTCCCACATTGATTGCCTCCCAGCCCTCTCTGCTCAGTTACTCTGGGGAACAATCTCCTTCTCTGTTCCACTAAAATGTGGGGCAGGGAAGAAGGAAGAACTGGCATAATTCAAACCAAATGGATTTAAAAAAAAAAATCACATCTTGTTCCCTCGGCCAATGGCACTAGGCAGCATAACACCCAAGTCTGCAACAGCATTTTGGTCCCCCTCAGAGGGCAGCATCTTTGTAGCTAATGCTGTACCCGGTGCATGGCAGGAGCTTAATAAATATCTATGGTAAATCAATGGCTTTCCTTATTGTGTATAGTGTCTGGGTTAGAGCAAGCCTTGGTTTTCCCTAATCCAGGTTATGGCAGCGTTCTGCTTCCTTCATGAAATCGTGTTCTGGATGATCAAGGTGTCCAGAATGTCAGTCTATCTATATCTATCAAGCTACAGTATGGCAGTGTGGGTATGATAGTGCAGAGAAGAGGGATACGTCCTGCACCAGGAGGAAAAAAAATGCTTGTCCGGTATCTCTCAAGTGTAAGGAAAAATTCAGCTTGGCAACTTGAAAAAAATGAAACAACAACACACAAACCTCAAAGAAAACAAACAAACAAAATATGGTTCTGTTTTTACACGGAGCTAAGTTCAACATCATCATCATGTGTGGGTAGCCTTCTGTTGTGTAGCACCACTCTGGTCCAGGGGCACAGCTGCCTGTGACAGGGGGTCTCCCCACCTGGACCCGTACAAATGGTCTCATGTATTGTGTTCTTGGAGCAGCCCACTGCAAGTGAGATGTTCCTTTCAGTTTTGGGGGATCGAGGTCCCTGGGATGCCTGGGTAAGGAAATTAAAAAGAGCACCAAGAAGTGACAGCTGAGCCCTGGCTGGTGTAGCTCAGTGGATTGAGTGCAGGCTGTGAACCATAGGGTCACTGGTTTGATTCCCAGTCAGGGCACGTGCCTGGGTTGTGGGCCAGGTCCCCAGTAGGGGGCGCGTGAGAGACAACCACACATTGATGTTTCTCTCCCTCTCTTTCTCCCTCCCTTCCCTTCTCTTCAAAAATAAATAAATAAAATTCTTAAAAAAAAAGTGACAGCTGAAAGCCAGATTGCAGAAGAGACAGGAACTTTCAAATGCAGACAGAAAATCCCCCAAAGTGCAGCAGTCAGCGACTACTGCATAAACAAACAGTCTGAAACCTTTTAATCATCTTTCTATATTATAGTGGTGCTCATCTGCAAAAAATTACACAGCTTGGCGAGCACAGATCAGTGAAGAAAAGTTGGATTATTTTAGAAGAGATGGATGTGAGAGTGTCATGAGAAGCTGGGTTATTTTAGAACAGGTGGATGTGAGGGTAGAATGTCATCCAGTCAGGGTAGAAGCCACAGGATGTGAGGGTGTCATGCATTATGAAAAGTTCTCCATTCAAAGTAGTAGACACAAAATGCAGGCGCAATTGTACTTTGTGTTGGCAAATATACCTGGAATGCTGCATTCCCAGAGAAGGCCAATGAAGAGTTCATTGAATGCCTACTACTTTGCACTTTCATGCCAGGCCTGTGGAGACATTCAGATGTAGGACCTGTCCTCAAGGGGCTTGCAGTGTTCCATGGATTACTCCAGTGAAAAGCATTTGCCTCTCACAGGAGGTGATTAGTGATGGTTTCCTTGGGATCCCTGAGGGGCTTTTTAGTGACACTTGCCTCGTCCTTCACTCAGAAGATACACTGCTAGGTCACCCAGGATCCTCTTATCACACGGCAAAGGTCCATGACTCTGTTCCTCAGAGGTGTAACAATGAAGCCCACCCTGGGATCCAGGGAAGGGCTTGGGAAGGATACCAGGATCATCCCTAGCCTAATTAAAAGGTTATGTCGTGAAGCATTGTCTCCCAGGTCCCTCATCAGTCCATGACACTGCCAGAAGGATCTTTACCTCCTGGGAGGCAGTATGTAGTGTGGTAGGGGGTGGCCTGGCTTTCAGTTATGACTCAAAAGCTACAGGTTTTGGGTGAGAAGCTAAGATCCCTTCTGTGATCTTAGCTTCCTCATCTCAAGAACAAGAAAACTGAACTCACACCCTCTGCGGGGTTTATCCTGTGTCGTAGTCCTGGGTGGGGTCCATTTCACTGACATCACAGGAAGCCGAATGAGGCAGTACACACACAGCACAAGGTTCTGTATATGGTGACAGGGTGGACCCTTGCTTGCTGAGGCTCCTGTGTACCCAAAGTCCCCATTTTAAAAGACCATGAAAGGTGGTGGCCTCTGGGATGCTGTTTCTCTGACTCCATGGTTCCCACTCTCTGGCAGCACACTTAGGTGAGGATCAAAGGGAGGCATTGAGGAGCCATGTCGATTCTCGTATGTCTTTGACCTTGATTATGTTCTTCGTACTGCTTGTGTGATTGGCAGCAGTTTCAATGTTTCCTTGGTCAAGATTGTGTTGACAGTGTTTGTAAGTCTTCACATCTGAGTGAGCCTTCATGTTCTCCCACAGGACACGTGCTACCTCCATTGAGACATTAGAGCTCATTAGGGTGTATTAATTCCCAATCATTCCTTTGAAGCAAAGAAATAATGACTAGTTATTAATGTGTTTAGTTCCTATTTGCTCACTTTGGACATCTTAAGACATCCTCAAGTCTTCTCTCTACCTTGGGCCTACTATCTACTCAGTAACTAAGCCTACTGGTGCTTCTTCATAATGTTCTGCTCCACGTCTTCCTCTCCCAGACTAATGCAGGAGTTTGTCACAACTTATCTTGACTCCTGCCATACCCTCCAAAATTGTCACCATGCCTCACCTTTTGACATTCCAAAATCCCATCCACCAGATGTATGTACTTATATTAGCTTTCCAAATCTTAACTTTGGATCATGGTTTTGTCTATTCAAAAAAATTCAGTATTTTTTTTTATTGTTATTCAGTTACAGTTGTCCCAATTGTCCCCCCCACCCCCATTACCCCCTATTGGTTCAGAATAAAGTTCAAATTTCTCCGTCTCGAATCCAGGTCCCTTCACCTACTTCTCCAGTTCTTTATCCTCATCCTGATACATTTCAGCACAAAACATAGGCTCCATCATCACTAGTTTCTTCAGTGAACTTCCAGAGAACTTTTGACTTCCTCCCACCATGCTTCAGACTCTTCAGAAGTTAATGTTCACACCTACTCACTCTGCCTTACACGGCTGCCATCCCGGAGCACAACACAGACCACTTCTGAGTGTGTGTAGGACAAACCAGTGAGTATACCCCACGGGGCTATTGCCGCTTCTACCCTCAGCCTCTTCAGCTTTTCTCTCGCAGAGTGCTCTCTGCTCAGAATGCTCTCTCTGTTCACTTTAAAATGTTTGCTAATTTAGGTAAATTAAAGTTATTTTTCATCTAAGATTTCCCATTCACTGGCCCAAAACTCTTCATAATCTTATCTTATTAATTTTGTGGCATATGTAATTAAGTTCCCTTTTCATACCTAATATTGTTTATTCATATGTTCTCTACCTTTTATCTTGATCAATCTTGCGAGAGATTTGTTAATTTTATTACTCTTTGTAAAGAACCAACTTTTGCCTTTTGTTTTATCTTCTCTATTGTGTGTTAGTTTTCTATTTTATTAGTTTCTTCTTCTCTTATCTTTATAATTTCCCCCTTCTACTTTCTTTGGGTTTAATTTGCTGTTCTCTGTTTTACTATTTTTTAAATAATTTTTTATTGTTGTTCAAGTACAGTTATCTCCATTCCCCTCGCCCCCCAACCCCATCCATCCCCGCCTCATACCCTTGAACCTACCCTCTTTGGCTTTGTCCATGTGTCCTTTATACATCTTCCTTTTACTATTTTTTAAAACTTTCCAAGAGAAATACTTAGTTCAATAATTTTCAGTCTTCTTTCTTTTTCTAATACAAGCATTTGAGGTTATACATTTCACTATCAGTACTGTGTTCATTTCATTTCACAGTGCAGGAGATTGTTACACACTATTATTGTTTGGCTATAGATATTTTCTAATATAATATGATTTCTTCTTTGATGTGTGAGTGATTTAGGGGTGTGCTTTCAGATTTCCAAATGTGAGGTTGTTCCTAGTTATCTGTTAGCTACGATGTCTTACCTTTTTCCTTTGTGCTCAGAGAACTTAGTGGGATTCCACATCCTCTGAAATTTGTTGAGACTTTCTTTATGGCCCAAGATATTGTTGATGTTGGTTGAAAAGAATTTGTTGTCTTTAATTGTTGAGTGGAATGTTCTATAAATGTGCATAAGGTTATACAGTTAATAGTATGATTACAACCGGCATTCTCAATGGTTTCTTCCCCTGGGCTAACAGTTACCAAAATAGTGATGTTTAAAAAAGTCTCCTAGTAACATGGGAGCTTGCTTATTTTCCCCTATAGTTAGAAAATTTTTTAGTTTTAATTCCACTTAGCATAATGTTCCCCAGGTCTGTCTATATTGTCACAAAGGGTAAAATTTTCTTCTTCTTTTTTTTGGCCAAGTAGTATTCCACTGTATAAATGTCCCATAGTTGTTTTATCCATTCGTCTGTTGATGGACCCTAGAGCTGCTTTCATATCTTGGGGATTGTATATATGCTGCGGTGAATGTAGGGGTGCTTATGTTCATTCAAATTAGTGTTTTGGGTTCCTTTGGATATATCCCCAAAGTGGGATCACTGGGTCAAAAGCCAGGCCTATTTTTAATATTTTGAGGTGTCTCCATACTGCTTTCCACAGTGGCTGCACCAATTTGCATTCCCACCAACAGTGCAAAAGGGTTCCCCTTTCTCCACATCCTTGCCAGCACTTGTTTGTTGATTTATTGGTGATAGTCATTCTGACCGGTGTGAGATGGGACTTCATTGTGATTTTAATTGGCATTTATCTGATGATTAGTGACGTTGAGCATTTTATCTTATATCTATTGGTCATGTGTATGTAATCTTTGGAGAAATGTCTATTCAGGTCCCTTGCTCACTTTTTAATTGGATTTTTTTTTTTTGGTGTTGAGTTTGTAAGTACTTTGAATTTTGGATATTAACCCCTTATCAGAGGTATTGGCAAATACGTCCCCCATTCTGTGGATTGTCTTCTTTTTTTGCTGATGATATCTTTGGCTGTGCAAAACCTTTTTAGTTTGATGAGCCAGTCAGAGAAAGACAAATACCATATGATTTCACTCATGTGTGGAATCTAATAAGCACACTGAACTAACAAGCAAAGCAGAGATAGACTCATAGATGGAGAGCAGGTGACAGCCAGTGGTGGGGGGCGATGAGGGAGTGGAGGGACTGAGCAGAAAGGAACAAGGACTCATGGACATGGACAACAGTGTGGTGACTGCTGGGGGCAGGGGGATATAAGGGGACTGAAAGGTAATGGAAAAAATACAATAAAGATTGAATAAAATACAAAAAAAAGTTTAGCTTTAAATATTTTCAATATCTATTGTTATGTACATGCACATTAAGAATGAATACAATTTTCTGATAAATTGAAACTTTTAGTATTATGTAGTGAGACTCTCTTTGTTTCTCTGGTTGTGCTTTTCCCCTAGAGTCGATTTCATCTGATATTGATAAAGTTCTTTGTTTAATATTTATGTATATTTATCTTTGCATTCTTTACCCCATTCTTTTTGTATCCTAGCCTTAGACATGTCACTTATTGAGTTACATTTATTTTTATCGTCTTCAATCAGAACAGTTTATGTGTCAATGTTTATCATAATTACTGATATATATAGACAATATATTTATCCCTATGTATATATTTATATACATATACTACATTTATTTTGCATTTATAATTATGGCATTTTACTTTTCTTTCTTTTTATTTTGTGTATTTTATATTCCTTTTTCTCTTTAACCTTACTTGTGCATAATTTTATATTTTTTGTTACATTTTTCTGTCTTTTAGAAATGTACTCTATTTTTCTCCTCTTAGTGATTTCTATAGAAATTTTAACATGCATTTATAACTTGAAGTCTAGGGTTAATTAATATTTTGACCTTTCTCCTCACCAGTGACTCCATAAATTACTCTTTTATCCCTCTCCCAGGTTTTTTTTTCTGTTAACAGCTTTAAGATATAATTTGCATACTATACAGTTTGTCCATTTAAAGTGTACAATTCAATGAGTTTTAGCATATTCACAGAGTTGTGCAACTATCACCAATGTCTACCTGTAGAACATTTTCCTTACCCCCCAAAGATGAATATACCCATTAGCAGTTACTCCCAATTTCCCTCTATGTCCCTCTAAATAAACTAGTGGTTCCCTCCCTGTCAACCACTAATTTATTTTCTGCCCCTATGGATTTGCCTATTCCGGACCTTTTACCTAAATGGGTTATAACACATGTTGTGTTTTGTGCCTATTTTCTTTCACTCAGTACAATGTTTTCAAGATTCATGTGCATTGTAGCATATATTGGTACTTCATTTCTGTTATGGCTAAACAATACTCCACTGTATTGATATGCATGATATTCATGTTTACTAGGTTTGCAAAATGCTTTGTAAGGTTAAAGTTGACTTCAGTGATCATTTTAAATCTGAAGGTTGCTTATTCATTTACTCTCTGGTTTTAAATGATTTTATTTCCTGACCATACTCAGTCAGGAAGTCAAACCCATTAAAATTAGCCTTTTTAGATGTTTGTAGCTAGTGGTTCAGTCTGGGTGCCGTATTGCTGAACAAATTAATGATCCACAAGTAGCTTCTTTTCTATACATTCAACTCTTCTGTCCATCCTTCTCCACCAGATCAAATACTTTTCACTAGTAAGCATTTTTCTGATCTGCCAGCTTATTGAGGTCTCATTCGCATCAAATCCATTCAACTCCATTTGAGGGTTCATTTCATATGCCTCCTGACATGGATGGCCTTGCCTTCAGTTACCACTCACTGTGATGGGAAGCTCTGGGTGGGAGTGGATGGTCCCTGATGTTCCTCTCTGTCTTCAGGAAGGTTATATGACTTAGCCTTAGCATGGGGTAGGGTAGAGGGTAGGTATTATTCAAGAAATAATTATGGAGTAAGTAAAAAACCAGAGCCAATGTCTTCTGTTTTCTTCCCTGACAATTGACATCTCAGAGTAAAAATTTATGTATGAGGCTCCTGATTCCTAGAGACAGCCAGCTGAGATCTAGGAGCCCATACACTGCCCTGCCACCTCCTTTGGGTCTGGCTCCTTGATCTGAGGACAAGAGAGGAAGGCCGAGTGCAGGCCCTTATTGCTTACAGCTTACACAGGGCATCTGAGAGAATGCAGAACGAGTCATCCTCCCTAGTCTGGCTCCATTGACGCCTCAGACTACCGACGATTGGGAGGCATTTGTTGCAATTTTGATTTCCCAAGTTCAGAGGGGACTTAGATATACGTCTATCTTAAGCTCCTTGTTATCTTTCTGCATATTAAGTTGCAAAACCAAAGTCTCGATGGAGCATATTCAAAAGGGAGCTCAAGAGAGGAATTTGGATCAGCTCTGATTAAACCCTGATCTTATTACCACACTGGAAGACAAGTGCTGACCAGTGCCAGCGGTAGGGCATTTTTCATGGAGCTGCTTACTTGGCTTGGTTTTTTTAGGCAGGGCCCAAAGACCAGGAGGCCTTATATTGGTCTCAACGGTGTGGGAGGACTTTCTTTGAATGTGTAAACCTTTAAATGGAGCTAGGAGTGGGGAGCATTGGGGTTGAACAGATGGGGCTGCACCTACTCTGTTGTAGGCTAATGAGAAATCAGCATTCTCAGATAGCGAAGGGCTTGGGAGGGACCCCTTCCAGCTAGCTTCCAACTGCTTAGAGAAGAGCGAGGGAGGCAGTGAGGAATCATCACTGTGGAGCTTTTTCTTGCTTCACGGAACTAGCACGTTGCCCTTATCCTTTCTTCCTCAAAAGCACTTGGTTCATCAGGGATGTCTGATCTTGACACGGGTTAGAAATGTCCAGCTCTTTTTTGAAAGATGGAATAAGTGGAGCAGAAGCGAAAATATGGCATGGCAGCCTAGCAGTAACCGGGGAGGATTTCACATAAAGCAAATCTAATTTATCATTGGTGCTTGCAAAGGGTTGTAGAGCCTTACACATAATAGAGGCTTAATGGGTATTTGTTGAATTTAATGATTTGAAGCACTTGCAGGAAAACAAATTCCACTTTGTCTGAATTGCTCAGATAGGTTTCCTCTTCAGCCCATTTAACACAGCAGGCAGGTAGGATTTTCCATGTGCAGTCGGACAACAGGATGGGAGGCCCTGGCCCGTTTGTGCACCATGTACACTGAGCCACAGAAGCAATGACTGTGGTACTGGAACAGAACGTCAGTGGCCTGAGTCTTGTTAGTAAAAACACGGGGCTTGTTGGTGAAAATAATGTTAATAATGAAATAAGACAGTATCTGGCACAGAGTAACCCTCATAAGTATTTGTTACAAAAATGAATTGTGATCTCCTCTTAAGAGGACATTGAGCAAAAGTGAGTGATTTAGGCTTAGGATGTCCTGGTAAAGCATCTGTGCATTCTGAGGAAAGGTTGAAAAGTCCTCATAGCCTGGGTGTGCTGTGATGGCATCTGAGATGGATTTACATGAATTATGACAAAGTATGTGTCTGAACAGAAATCCCGATCACCAACTGGAGCTGGTGTGTTTGCCATTGGAAGGGTGGATGGCACACCTATAGCTCAGAAGTGAGGTTAGGAGAGACACTTGATGAGGAAGAAGACTGCGCCAAATGGAAAACCCATAGCAAAACTGCTTTCTAAAGGACTAAGAATGGTCCATTTCCCATGATTCATGCCCTCTCCTCCATCTGCTCATAGTATATAAATACCAATTGTATAATGTGGTTTAGATGCAGAAGCAGACTAAGGGAGGGTCTTTGTAAGCAGTAAAGTCAGAGGAAGGGGCTGTGGCAAAGAGAGTAAACTTCAGGAGCTGGGCTTTTTGATGTGCTTTTAGATAAGAATGTCTGGAAGTGGGCCTGAGAAGGCAGGATCTGTCCAAGGCTGTCCAGGTGAGTCAGATACAGAGCTAGGGTTACAATGTACTACTTCAGATTATCCAGGAATAAATTTTCCTTCAGGTGAGAGAATCAAATCATTTTGCATGCTAGTATCTACAATAGAAAGATAATAACCAAGCTTGTTAAAACTACAGATAATGTAGCTTCACCCAAGAAATGGCAAATCAGAATCTCTGGGAAGGGGTTGGGTTGAGTCTTGGGAATCTGCATTTTTAGCAAGTTTTCAGGCTGCATTTTGTGCTCACTGAAGTCTGAAAACCAATGTCAGTGGACTGTGGCCCTAGCTACATGTTAGGATTACCTGGAGAGCTTTGAAAACAAACCTGATGTCTGACCCTCCTTCTAGAGATTTCCATTTAATTGGTCAGGCAGAAGCCCCAGGGATCAGCAAGTTGAAAAGCTACCCAATGAATCCACTGCACTGATAGGATAAGAACCACTATACTCCAGGCAATGCATGTTAATAAACCAGTGAGCATAAAATGCAAGTGGAAAATCCTTGCACTATGTGGACAAAGCATCCATCCCTCTGGCTTATTGGTTACACACTTTTCCAATGCTAAGATTGTTGAGCAAACACTACAAATATGGAACAAGGGGAAGTCCTGCAGATATACAGCAGACCAATCTCTTCCAGAATATCCAAGGATTGCAAACTAGGTTTGTTTCCTTTACAGCAGGAATGCAGCAAGCATGTCCCCATTATTAAAATTTTGTTCTGTAGGCTTTAACTAACAAAATAAGGCAAAACAAACAAACAAATAAATAGAGACAGAACTAGTGAAATGGATTAGCAAAATTTTTCTGATGATACAATTTTTGTCTAGTGAATCTAGTAAGAGGAAGCAATCTTTCTGTAGCTTATCAGAGCCATAGATTAGGGCTTGACACCATGTACCATCTAAAAATATTACTATTTGCCTATACTTTTGCTCTAGATATAGTTATGTCTCTTGGTGACCTTTCACATTGTAGTGGCCTAATACAAAATTAGGTGATTTTAGGTCTTTATCTAATACCTTATTAATCTCAGAATTTTTCTGCCTCTATTGTGAGAGACTGATTTTACAAACAGACAACAGCCAGACCATCTATAAAAAAACAAAACTCTGACCCACAGCAGCAACCAGCCCAGGAAGACGACCACAACCTCTGTAGCAATTGGCTCAAAACAGTAAGGACAATATCCAACAATTACCCTAATATTTGCCCCTGCTTCCAATTTAGGACCCACCGGAGAAAGCCACATATGCTCCCCTAACCAATCACACAGGAGGCCTGGCTCTTGGTGAGCAGGCCTCTGGCTTCTCCTATGCCGACAGCGTCACAGAAGGGCAAGCCTGCACCTTCCCTTGGTGTTTAGTATTCATCCTTTACCCTCGCCTGCCTGCCTTTGAGTTTCTGTGAAGCTCCAATAGTAGTGGCTGACTCTCTTACTGTGATAAGCCCCAAATGGTCTTTCCTTGTTCTCATCTGGGTGGTCTTCATTATTTCTACACTCTCCATCTACGTATCTCCTTATATGTGTGTGACTCTATAGAGTAAAGAGAGAAATGCCTCTATCTGCAGAAATGTGCATAATCACAAGAGGTAGAGATTGCTTTTATCTTGGAAAACAAAATGTGCAGGGTGGTCAGATTGAAATTCAAGAGAGGTTTGGCTCCTAGCACAGTTCCAAGAAGGTATAAAAAACTTCAGGGCAGAAGAAAAATGCAGGGTAGACTGGAATCAGGAAGGATAAAAAACTAGAGGCCAGGTGGAGACAGGCAGTGTGATTTATCTGGCGGGCAATGGGATCATGCCGAGGTTTGCTGAATGGACTGAGTGAAGCCTGGAAGTGTTCTGCAGAGTAGTGAGGAAGAGAGACTGGAGGCAGGGGAGTAGCCAAGAGCTCTTATAATAACAGTGTAGGAGAGATTCTGTGGTCACCCAGGAAGAAGAGATGGAAAGATCAGTCCTTAGAGACATACTGTGATGATCAATTTTATGTATCAATTTGACTGGCATAGGGTACCCACCAGATATTCGGTCAAACACTATTCTGAGTGTATCTGTGAGGGTGTTTTTGGAGGAGATTAACATTTAAATTGATAGACTGAGTAATACAGATTTCTTTCTCCCTTTCTCTCTTCCCCTCCACTCTGCCTCTCCCTGCCCCACACACTCTGTATTGGTTCTGTTTCTCTGGAGAACCCTGACTAATGCACACATTTTTAGACTTTGATTAGATTTAAAAGCTGAGCCAGTCAGATGGGTGAAGGAGATGGAAACTTTGAAAACAAAAGAAAGAATTTTATTGACAGATATGGGAAAACACAGAAGTCCGGGAATGATACGGAACAGAGGATGGAGGAAATTGGTCAGTCCTCTTTAGAACATGTTGAGTTTGAAACAATGGCAAGAGATCCAAGAGGAGCTTGGGAGTGGATCTATAAGAAGGTCCTCAGCGATGTGTCATGGAAAGAGGAAAATCTGTGAGACAGAGAATTCTAATAATTGCAGATGCGTCGGTTGTCTAAAACAGTAGTCTCCATCATGTTTCTTAAGGAATGTCAGCAGATTTTAATCAAAATTAATTTTCATTTACTTTGCTCAATAATTATGATCTGAAATAGTCCAAACTAGTGGGAATGAAGTGGAATGAAGAAGTCTCTCACATACGACTAATATTTTGCAACTGAAAGCAAGTTATAATTGTTATGCAGAATTACCCAGATTGCCTGTCTACACTGAACTCAGCAGGTGACCCCTTCACTCTCCAATCCTCTTTACTTGTGCATGACCAGACTTAATAGTGGACAGAGGGATTGCTAAAAAATGTGGACTGTCAAATGCGTAAACATGAACCCGGGTTAGAAAAACAGGATTTATGCAGTCTGCTTAATGAATGTTCTCTAGTGAATGGCTCCTCAGCAAAAAGGCAGCTGTCCAATAGATTCGAGACTCTAACGAGAGCAGCCGGAACAGGTCCGCTGGTGGCATCTCTCTCTCTGAGCTGTCTGCTGCCCTGCTTTGCGCTTCAGTCCCTGCACACCGAATCGTTAACCTTTGACACGGAGTAGGGTTCAGCATTTCAGAAGTGTCTTGATTATGAAAAATCTGCCAGCACTAATGGGGAACCTCTGACCCAGTTGCCAGCCCAGCCTCAGAGCTTCTCAGCTGCTGCGATTTTGATTGAAAAACAGGTCTCTGGTGTCAGGAACAAAGTAACTGGGAATTGGGCCACCTGTAATAGTCACACTTTTATGCAGACCATGAAGATTCTTTTTTATTTTCTGTTCTTTTTTTTCCCCCTGCTGTCAAAAGACTGATTTCTAACATTGTCTGAACACAAAACTTACAAATCACCATCTTCAACTATCTGTTCACCCATCCATCTCTGTTAGGAACCTACTGCATGCCAGCTCACTGTTGGTTATGGAGGGTTGTTAAATGGGGGGGGGGTTATTAAATAACAGAGAAGCATGGGTTCACACACACACACAAACACACACACATATTGGTGTCAGGTGCTGTAAGTCACATTAACACTACTTGGTCTTCAGATAAGAGGGACATAGATCAATGTGGCTTTGAGTAGCTGGGAAGGCTTCCTGAAAGAGGCAGCAATGGGCCTCAGTATGGAAGAATGGGTAGGGTAGGCAGGGGGATGTGGAGAGGACCTATGAAGCAGGGAAGACAGTCTGGACTGGTGGTTTAAGTCAGAATGAGCCCTGGAATTCTGGTTTGGAAGTCATCTCTGCACCCCTAGCTATTAGCACATGCAGATCACAGAGCTGATTAAACATCACTTTTTGTTTGTTGAGCCCTGTATAGTCAGAGGATAATGGACAGTGTGCCCTAGATTTCTCAGAACTCCCCTAAAATATACAGGCAAAAAAAAAAAGCACAAACAAACAGACAATTCAAGAGCCCAACTAATGTGTTTCTGTAGGTGAGGTTTTTCCAACTTGTTTTTGTGATGGGACATGGTCACTATACTTCTCTTTGGAGTGAATCCAAGTTTATTTTTTAAGGTCTTAACAAAGTCCACTCATTCATTAAATATTTCTGATGTTCTCACATGCCAAGCACTGAATATACAATGGTGAATTTGTATCCCATAAGTTTACCCTTTTAAATAACATATATAATTCATCCCCACTGTTTAATTTCAGAAAATTTTCATCATATCCCCCCGAAACTCTGTGCCCATGAGGAGTCGCTACCCATTCCCTCTATTCTCTTCAGTTCCTTAAAACTACTAATATGCTTTCTGTGTTTCTTAGATTTGTCTATGCTGACATTTTGTGTTATGGTATCATACAATATGTTGCCTACTGTGTATGACTTAACTTCACTTATAATGCTTTCAAGGTTAATCTGTGTTGTTGATTTTTATGACTGTATAATAGTCCATTGCATTGATCTACATTATGACCATATATTTTCAATTTTCTTCAATGTATACCAACAGTAGAATTGCTGGTCACATGGTAACTCCATGCTTAACATTGTATGGAACTGTCAAGCTTTTTTTGAAAACAACTGTACCATTTTACATTCCCAGAAGCAATGCACAAGGGTTCCAGTTTCTCCATTCTCATCAACACTTGTTATTGTCTTTTTTTATTATATCCATAGTAGAGATATTTTATGTGATTTACATTTGTCTGATGGGTAATAATGATGAACATCTTTTCACATGCTTATTGGCATTTGTATATCTTTAGAGACACCTCTTTTCATTTTCTTTATCCATTTAAAAATGTGATTATTTTCTTTTTGCTGTTTATTTTTTTATGCTAAAATTGTAAGAGTTCTTTATATATTTTAGGTACTAGGTTCTTATCAGATATAATACACCTTGCAAATATTTTCTCCCATTTTGGTTGTATTTTTACTTTCTTGTGAGTGTCTTTCAAAGCACAGTCTTAATTTTATCAAGTCCAATTTATCTATGTTTTTTTCTTTTGTTGCTTGTGTTTTGGTATCATATTTAAGAAGCCATTGTCTAATTCATGATTGTGAGGATTTACACTTATGTTTTCTTTCAAGAGTTTTATAGTTTTTTCTGTGGCGTTTAGGTCTTTGATTCATTCTGAGTTAATTTTTGTGCATGTGGATATCCTGCTGTGCCAGCATATTTGTTCGAAGACTATTTCTTCCCCATGTAATTGTCTGGACACTTTTATTGCAAATTTGTTGGCAATAGGTATATGGGTTTATATCTGGACTCTTGACTCCATTTCATTGATCTATGATGTATACTTTCTCTCTCTCTCTATATATATATGTATGTATAAATATATAAAGATATATATATCTTTATGACATATATTGTCATCTCTATGATGCATATATATCTTTACATACACACACACACACACACACATATATATATATACCTTTATGCCAGTATTACACTGTAGTGTTGTAATACATTTTGAAATGGAAAAGTGCTCTTTTCTAGATTATTTTGGCTATTAAAGGTTCTTTGCATAGCCATATAAATTTTATTATAATCAGCTTGACAGTTTCTGCCAAAAGAAAAAGAAAGAGAAAAAGAAAAAGAAAAAAAAGAAGGCAGCTTTTATTTTAGTAGGTATTGAGTTGAATCCGTACATCAATTTGGGGAGTGCAAAAGCCTTTAATAATAATAAGTCTTCCAATCCATAAACATGGGATATCTTTCCATTCATTTACGTCTCTTTTAATTTCTTTCAATGACATCCTTTAGCTTTTAGTGTACAAGTTTTATACTTCTTTACTATTTTTTAATGCTATTATAATTGGAATTGTTTTTTAAAGTGTTTTGGATCATTTATCGTTAGTGTATAAATTTAAAACTGAACTCATTTTTAGCTCCAGAAAATCTGTTTTGTGTTATTTAGTTTTTTTACACACAAGATCATATCACCTGCAAGAAGAGATGATTTTACTTTTCTAATATGGATGCAATTTTATTTTGTTTTCTTGCCTTTTTTCCCTGGCAAGAACATCCAGTACAATTTAGAACAGAAGTGATGAGATTGGTCATCCATTCATGACCTCTAGGGGAATGCAGGGACATGTAATTTTAAACTAAGTAATTAGATCAGACTTCAACAAAGAAGTGGTATCTGAAGTAAAAAATTGAAGGTAATTAAGAATCCATATAGGCAACTGTCTGGGTGGGGAAGTGTTCCAGGTAGAGGGAACAGCCAGTGCACAGAATATAAAGGATTGTGGCTGGAGTTGAGTTAATGAAGGACAGAATGGAACAAAAGAGGTAAAAGGGACCAAATCAAATAGACCTTTGGAAGCCATTGTAATGACTTGGCTGAGTAAAATAAGGATCCATTAAATATTGTTAAGCAAAGGGATGGTATGATCCAAGTCACCTTTTGAAAGAATCACTTTGGTTGCTATCTGAAGAACAGATATCAGAGGAGCAAGATAGGAAGGAGGCAGATCAGGAGGTGATGGAAAACCCAGGCATGAGATGGCGATGGCTTGCACTACTTGGTAGCAGTGAAGTTAGTAAGAAGTGGTCAGATTCTATGTATATTTTGCAGCCAAAGTCAAATATCCAATTTAAATTGAAGGAAAGCGAGAGAAGTCAGGGATGATCCAAACGTTTTTAGGCCTGGACAACCAGAAGGGTCAACTGAGGTGACAAAGATCAGGTAGAGCAAGGTGGAGGAGGGGGAGGTTGAGTTCTGATAAGTAGAATGTTGAGAGGTCTGTTAGATATCCAAGTGTCGTCATTGAGTAGACAGTTTTATTGACGAGTGTGAAGAAGGAGAAATATCTAGGCTAAAGACACAAATTTAGGCATCATCGATATAAAGGTATTTGCTAAAGCTACAGACTAATGAGATCACCAAGAAAATGATTATATGTAGAGAGATGGAAAAACCAAAGAATGAACCCTAGAACACATAAACATTAAAAATTTAGACTCCAGACAGAATTGAAGGAATCAACAAAGAAGACTAAGAGAGAAAAATCAGTGAAGTAGGAGACAAGAATATGGGGTGTCCTGGGAGCTGAGTGGAGGATGGAATGTCAGTTCTTTTAATGCCTGTCATTTTTTTTTTGTTGAAGAACTGTGTTAGCCTATTCAGCTTCTGAATTAGAGATGGAATCTTGATGCTCTTCTCTGTCAGGTGAAAGTCTTCTGACTTCAGATTCTGGGGGCCTGGCTTCCGTCACATACGTAATGGTGAAGGCTGGGGCTTGGGGAGGTGGTGGTGGGGAGATTGTAGGAGGAAAACAAACTGATAGGGTTTCCCTACATCTTCCTCTGTTAGTTTATTTGCTTGGAAACTGGTCTTCACAGTTGTTTCGAGCTGCTAATAAAACATGCCAGATTTTCGGCTTCGGGGTTGCAAACTCAGATCTTGTCAGTTTGATCCCATTGGAACAGGAGTTAATTAAAGCAAGATTAAAATGTTAATAATTTGGGGGGCAATATGGTGAAAGCTTGAGTCTCTGGAGATTGAGGATGAAAGTTTTTCATGGAAACTAAAAGGATAAAGCAATGAAAAATCTATATAAATTGTCAAGTGAGTCTAATTTCAGAATTGAATATTTGCTTTTGAGATTTATGATGATCCTTCTCATTTGAAAAGAAATTTATGATATTCTGTAGCTTGTTCAGTATGCAGGCCATTAAAAGTGTGAACATAGGTCCAAATAAAGCCTAGAGTTTTTGTGTAGAATGTAAAGTGCATCTCTCTGGGTTTACTTAACAGGCTATATATACTGTGGATAGATGTTCTATCCATATCTTTACTCATGATAATAGGTAGCATTTCTGTCCCATTGCAGAGTCCCAAAATGTGTTCATTAAATAAGGTAATAAAAAGGCCATCTTGGGCTTATGCAGCCCATTTCTTTGACTTCCTGCACAATCTCATTCAAATCATTCCAATACCTTCCTCATTACTTTACATAAAAAGTGATATCTGCTGCTTTGCCTGGAAGAGTTTCTAATCATGCTCTGGAGCCCAGAGTCAGTGGCCATTCTTGCCTTTCTTTGAGGTGTCCTGGGCACTGTGCACAGATCTGAAGGGGGCCAGGACTTTATTCCAGCCCTCGCTAGAAACTATCAGGATTCCATTGCTAGATACCTATGTTTTGCTCGGGGATTAATTTTCCCACAGCGCAGTGCATTTGCTGCCTGCTCACTCCAGTGTGTCCTGCACAGGAGCCAAGCTCACATGACATGGCCAGCCAAACTGTCCCTGCTCCCTTTGGCTTTGTAGCCTGGAGTATACTGTTTAAAGCATTGAGTGTGGCAAAGAACTGATCTAGGATGTCTTTCTTAGGCTAAAGGGTACAAATACACTCTCTACAATGGCAGCAGCTGTTGGGAGGTTTTAAACCACTTCTTCTGTATAGAGTTGTCTGTCTTTGCATGGTGACGGATGCTCTGGACTATGGTTGCTGCAGATAAGTTTCCTGCAGGCATTCCTGGCTGTGTGATGGCACCTCTGATTTGTAGCTGCAGTTCTTTTGCCTGATGAATATGTGGTCCCATGAACTGAGGGCTCTGAGCTACTCCTGAGAAGGAATAAGTCAGCTAGGAAGAAGTGACATCTCAGACAGCAGAGCTAAAAAAATCAATTTGATTAAATGAGCTAATACGTATACAGTGCATTAGCACAAGTCTCAAGGTATCATCATAACCATATGATGATGGTTATTATCTGAGAATTTTTTTACAAATGGTCCTTTCCTAATCTACAAGCTGAATATCTTCTTTAACATTCCAGATGTGTTCTCTGTCTTCTTTGTTCTTACTCTGTGCTTGTAGGGCACTGTCTTGTATGGATTCCCTCCACTGGCTCCCATGCTCTCTGGCGCTGGGCTGGGTTCAGTCAGTAAGGACCTTGGACGGTGTTCTGCAGGAGGTAGGAGAGTGTGTGGTGGGGATGTTATTCCCCATCTGCCCTTTAGGGTCATCTTAGGTTGCTTGGTCTTGGGAGGGAAGGTCACAGCTCCTGTCTGGCAATTCTGTCCACATAGCCTCTCTTTCTCCCAGTTACAGAACCTGTTCCCTTCCCTTGCTGCTTCAGTCACAGGGGTGGGAAGACTCATTCTTATTAGCCTCAGTATACTGCACCATCCTGAGTGTTTTACCTACACTCTGCCTGCACTCCTGTGGATGGTTCCTTTATTAACTGCTCCTTTAGTCAATTTGAGTGTGTCATCTTTTGCTGGTTGAGACCCGAACTGTAGCGATTTTCAAACCTCGCTTAAAACATCCGGCTGTCTGACTGAAGCATGCAGAACCCGCCCCCCGCCCCCTTAGCTGGCTATGGACATGCATAAAAACCTCCTTGCTGTTGCGTGCAGAACCCAGCTGTTTCCGGGCCAGCTATGGACATGCATAACTACCTGAAGCATGCAGAACCCGGCTCTCCCGGCCAGCTATGGACACGCAAAAACCCACTCTAGAAATGATCATGCACAGAAACAGTTTTCTGTGTGGAAGTCAAAGATGGAGCACTCACTCTCCAATTCTTTGAGCCGCTCCGGGCTAAACCCCCCTAGGGGGAAGAGCTCCTTCCTTTGTCCCAGTGGGTTTTTATTGAGAAAGTAGACACAGTTTGTGGATTCACAATCTGGCAGAAGGGATCAAAGGGAACACGTATCTTACAAGGATGTTAACAGAGTTTCTGTTGTGATTCTGGGCAGAGTTTGGAGTTTTATCATATGAAAAGACTACAGGTTTTAAAGGTTTCCTGACTGTGCCTTCAAATTCCAAGTTAATAACATCCTCCAGCAAACAGATCTCACAGGATCTTGCATATTCTTTGTCCCAGGCCTGATTACCCCAGGGGTCTGCCGTCTCTGGTCTGAGCTGCCCCTTCCTTAGGCTGTTTGCTAAGGGCTGAAGACAGAGGCAGCAAGGAGACTTGGATTTCTCACATTTGAATACAAAGACTCAGGCTAAGAGGGGGCAGGGGTAGATGCCGATCACCCCTTCCTTTCCACAGCCCCTTCATTTATTTCCACAGTCTCGTGAGACTTATTCCACAGAGGCCTTTACAAGATCAGAACCTGGCTTAGGTTGTCCCTCCCTTTGGCTATTTTACCCGTCACTGGTAACTGATCTAGAATTTAAAGGCCAGGCACAGAACAGGTAGCGTTCATGCCAGGGGAATAAGTTTTTGTATCCTTAGTGGCCCCTGATCCGGAGGTCTCTCACTCAGCCTAAGTCACAGGGGGTCACAGCTTCCTGAGACCAGGCAGGGTGGCCCTCAACACCAAACTGATACACAATCCTACTTTTCACCATTACCAAGGCAAAACAGGGAAACCTGCACCTCTTGCCCATCCTCTGCTATTTCTGGCCATACTTCATTGACCTCTTATATACTTCAACACTGCATTATCCTGAAATTACCTGATGGGGCAAGTGTGCTTGTTGAATGTGTTGCCCACCCTTTTATTTTCTACTGATAGCTCTGTCCAAAAGAAAATACAAGTCTTAGCAAGAATCATCAAACTGTTTGTAGGATCTCTTGAAATTCCACCACCAGGACTGAGCTCTAACTCTGTTAGGGGGTTTTCTTATAGTCACTTTTTCCCTGATCGTAGCTTAGATAGCATGTTCCTCTCTTGATGGGCCCTAGCCCTGAATCTGCATTTAAATGGCTAATAGTTGATGCTGGTGAAAATGCCTAGAACACGGCACGAGAAGACTTTGAAAGTCTTAGATAACTCTTGGTACTTTCTGAAATCTGGGAAGAGGTCCACAGTTAGAGGACCTTTGAGTTCACAGACATAGAGAAATAAAGGTTATATGTAATTGTTTTGTATTTGTTTACCTTCATTCATCCTATTTCCTCTCTAAACTTTCTAATCTCTGACATAGTTCAAAATAAATGGTCTGAGGCTGAATTACAACAGCTCCTAATTTCTTTGTCAGTTAATGCATTTTTTCCCCCCACAGTGTGAGATTTGCATACCCAAACTTGTCATTGGCACACACACAATGTCACATTTGCAATGCGTATCTTGGGCCAGTGAGAGAACAGCAAGCATTAGAAAGAAGTCACAGTGAGTTACACCTGAGTACACACTGAGAAAGTTGAGAGGTCAAGTTGGGTTGCCTAATGAGCTCTCCCAAGATCACACTTGTCTTGAGTAGGCCTGAGAAGGTGCTCCAGAGATCTTAGAGTTGGTTCAGAATCATCAGTCTATACTGTGAAACAAGCCCTCTTGATTATATTCAATGGGAATTTGAATACATATTGTTTTCCATATCTGAATAGGCCTTGTTCTCTGTCTGCCATAAGACACAATGTACTTCCCATGCAGACAATGGCCTGTGATGAGGAGTGTTTGTCAAAGAAAAAGTTAAGACTCAGGGGAATTATAAATAATCTTTCCATTGCAGATCTTTCTGTGGGAGAGAATTGAGACCTGCCATCCTTATCTGAGATTTAGTGAAAAGCCTAGTCTTCTCTGGGGGGTAAAAACCAATACTGTACATTAAATAGAAATGCCCAAATGCAAATCATTTCTTCAAGATCTTTAGCCACTATTGATAAATGCGTCCTTGATTGGTTCTTTATTTAACACATATTAATACCTATGTGATAGAGAAGTCATGGGAATTTATTATACTAGTGAGGGGAGGGACGAGTATATACGAAATTTTCTAGCTTACTGAAACTTTTAGGCTACTTTCTCTGACCAGATCTAATTCTAGAATTTTTTGTTTCTTTTTTTCTTTTTAAATGACTGTTGATACACAATGGTATATTAGTATTAGGTATACAACCCCATGATTAGACATTTATGTAACTTACAAAGTGATCACCCTGATAAATCTAGTACCCATCTGACACCATCTATAGTTATTACAGTGTAACTATATATTCCCTATGCTGTACATTACATCCCTGTGACTATTCTGTACTTACCAATTTGTACTTCCAAATTGCTTCACCTTTTTGACCCATTCCCTCAAACACCTCTTCCATCTGGCAACCACCAAAATGTTCCTTGTTATCGATGAGCCTATTTCTGTTCTACTTACAAGTGAAATCATTAGGCATTTTTCTTTCTCTGCCTGACTTACTTCACTTACCATAAAACCCTGTAGGTTTATCTGTGTTGTTGCAGATGTCAAGATTTCATTCTTTTTTATGGCTGAATCATATTCCATTATATATATGCACCACTTCTTTATCCATTCATCTATTGGTGGACACCCAGGCAACTTCCATATCTTGGTTGCAACAAGTAATGAATGTATGTGTCTTTTTGATTTAGTATTTTGGGTTTCTTTGGATATATACCTAGAAGTGGAGTTGCCAGGTTCTTCTTAGTTTTTTCTCATAAAATCTATTTTGTCTAGTATAAATATTGCTACCTAAGCTTTTTTATTTTGTTTTGTTTCCATTTTCATGAAATATTCTTTTTTATCCCTTTACTTTCAGTCTGTGTGTGTCTTTTGATCTTAAGTGAGTCTTTTGTAGACAGTATATGCTTGGGTCTTCTTTTGTTATCCATTCAGTCACCATATGTCTTTTGACTGTAACATTTAATCCACTTGCATTTAAAGTACTTATTGATGGGTACATATTTATTGCCATTATATTATTAATATTTTTCTTGTTGTTCTTGTTTTTGTTCTTCTTCTCCTTTCTCCTCCTCCTCTTCCTCCTCCTCTTCCTCCTCCTCCTTCTTCCTCCTCCTCCTTCTTCTTCTTCTTTCTTCTTCTTCTTCTTCTTCTTCTTCTTCTTCTTCTTCTTCTTCTTCTTCTTCTTCTTCTTCTCCTTCTCCTTCTTCCTCTTCCTCTTCCTCCTTCCTCTTCCTCCTCCTTCTTCTTCATCTTCATCCTCTTAAAGAAGATTCTTTAACATTTCATATAATACTAGTTTGGTGGTGATTAACTCCTTTAGGTTTTTCTTGTATGGGAAGCTCTTTATCTGTCCTTCAATTCTAAATGATATCTTTTCTGGGTAGAGTAATCTGGGTTGGAGACTCTTGCTTTTCATCACTTTGAATATTTCTTTCCAATCCCTTCTTGTCTGAGAAATTTCTGATAGAAATTTCAGTTGAGAAATCAGCTGACAGACTTATGGGAACTCACTTGTAGGTAACTGTCTTTCTCTTGTTACTTTTAGATTCTTTCTTTGTCTTTAACCTTTTGTCATTTTAATTATGATGTGTCTTCTTGTGGGCTTTTTTGGGTTCATTTTGTAAAGGACTCTCTGTACTTCCTGGGCTTGTATGTCTGTATCTATTTTCTTCACCAGGTAAGGGAAGTTTTCTGTCAATTATTTTATAAAAGAGGTTTTCAATTTCTTGCTCTTTCTCTTCTCCTTCCAGCACCCCCATGATGCAAATGTTATGCTTGTAGTTGCCCCAGAGGTTCCTTACACTACCCTCATATTTTTGAAGTTTTTCTTCTCTGATTGGGTATTTTCTGCTTCCTTATATTTCAACTCACTGATTTGATTCTCAGCTTCATCTACTTTACTGTTGGTTCCCTGTAATTTAGTCTTCATTTCAGTTCATGTAGGCTTCATTTCTAGCTGTTTTTCTTTATGGTCTCCATGTTGTTTTTTATGCTGTTGAGGTTCTCACTGAGTTCCTTGAGCATCCTTATAAACGTTGTTTTGAATTTTGCATCTGGTAGATTTTTTAAAATCTCCATTTGATTTAGTTCTTTTCCTGGAGTTTTGTTCTGTTCTTTCATTTGGGACATGTTTCTTTGTCTCCTCATTTTGGCCACTTCTCTACATTCATATCTATGTATTAGGTAGAGCTGCTCCATCTCCCAGACTTGGTAGAGTGGCCTTATATAATAGGTACCCTGTAGGACCCAGTGGTGCAGCCTCCCCATGCACTTGAGCTAGGTGTTCTAGGTATGCAACTTGTTGGCTTTGTGCACTGTCCTGTTGTAGTTGAGCCTTGATTACTATTGGCACATCACTAGGAGGGATTGAACCCCAAGTGGACTGGCTATGATTACTGGCTTTGACTACAGTGGAGGAGCTGCCATGCAGGGTGGACCCCCCACACAGGAGGACTCACTTCAGCTGGGCTCTGGTGCCTGATGAGTTTGCCCCTTGAGTGTGTTACTCATGAAGGTAGTTAGATGGTGCTCTGGTGTGGCCTGAAGCTGCATGCTGGATACACTGGCTCTGGGGCCTCCTAGGAGTTCATATTAAGATTAGCTGCTACCTGTGCCCTGCATAGTGCCACTCAGCATAAGCTACAGAGTGATCTGTCTATGATTACTACTCATGCTGGGCTTGGAGGTGCCCAGGAGAGGCCAGACTTGGAATTGAAACCAGCTGCTGCTTGTGCTGGGCCTGGAGCCACTTAGCAAGAGGTATAGGCATGCTAAGGCCAGGTGCTGCTTGTTTGGGGTTTGTGAATCTTTGAGAGATTTTAGGGAAGTCCACAGCATAAGCAAAGACAGGCCATTTGTATGGAAAAGTCACTGGAAATTGGCTTAGGTGGGCCTGCAAGTTGTGGGGAACAGGGCCTTAGGGAATCACCAGGGTGGGGTGAATGCTATTAGCCAGTTTGATAGAGACTGAGATATGGTGCCTGCCTACTGGTTCCATGGAGGAAGGACTCAGAAAAAGAACAGTGGGCTCTGCCGTCACTTCTGTCTGGGAGAAAGCTGCCCCTTCAGCCTTTGTTCAGAAGCCAGGTAATTCAGGTCCTCCCCATGTGTTTCTGGTGCCTTTTGAGTTGCCATTCCAGTGCTAGAGCCCAGAGCAAGTGAGTCTGAGTAAGTTTGTGTGCTGGCCCTTTAAGAGGAATGCCTGGGACTCCAGAAGCCCTTCGTCTTTCTCGGCCAACATGTCTGCTGATTTTTATAGCCAGAAGTTATGGAAACTTCTCTTCCTGGCACTAGAACCCTGATGTGGGGGCTGGACTTGTGTATCTGCAGCTAATATATCCCTTTGGATTTTAACTGCCACAAGACCAGCCCGATCTAGGTCTCTGCTTCCTCTGTCAGCCTTAGTTATGTTAGTTATGGGACTCCTGCTCAGCTAGATTTTAGGTATTCTGAATGGTGGTTGTTCTGTAATTTTGTTGTAATTTTGATGTGGTTGTGGGAAGTTCTGAGTACCATGTTTATCCTATGCCACCATTTTGATTGAACTCTAGAATTTTTAGTTTTTTTTTAATGCAGTGACAGCAAATACCAATGGTATTTAAGTATGAATACTTGAGATATTTCAGACTGGGCAGGTGTCTGTTTTCTGGTTTTATTCTAGACCCTTTTATGACAGTGCCCCACATAAATCCACCATTTTTTCTAGAGTTGTCTGTAAGGCTAACAAATGATAAAAAAAGCTCTTTTGGAAACTCCCAAGTTCTTGTCATGAGACATAACTGATGTTTAAGAGTTCATTGCTCTTTAACACAAATTGGAATAATTCCTCCAACTGCATTACATAATACTATTTACACTGAATTTATCTATTTACACTGTGTCTACTCCTGAAACCTCCAAATATTTTGTATCAATTTCGCTTTGACAGCAAAAGACTTTTACTCAGTTGTAACATGAGGCTCTTGCTGGATTTCTTCTTTTATTACCGTTCATAGAATGGGAAATAAGATTTGCACCTAGCACCGATGTCTTGGCTGTGTTACTCTTTACACCTATAGGCAGAGAGAATTGCCATCTATCCCTACTCTATGTTTCAGTCTTAAAACCAATTTTTGATCCCTGAAAAACAATTCTTTCCAACCTAGGGTTAATCCATTTTCAATGGCCTTTGATGTGAACACTTTTAAGTGGCTTAAAAAGCATATTTCAAATCATTCCCTTTTAGTCACCTCAGGTCAGGATAATTTGCCTTGGAACACTGGTTTCCAGAGAGGGTGCTGAGGACCCTGGAAGGATATGGAAAATTTAACAAGGAATCTGTAAATCCATATGCCCTTCTGAAACTTTCTACAGACAGAAAATATGTATTTGACTTTTATATTCATATACTACAGCTTTAAAAATAAATGTTGACAAATTTGTGATTACTAAAATCCAAATTATTTTAAAAGAATTGTGAAATGTATAGGATCTGTTTAAATAGAATGCATACATCAGTGAATATTAAAATTCAGGGGAAAATCTTTATAGTACGGGCATTTTAAAGGGCTCTTGTCCCCAGAAAAGTTGGCATCTTTGCCTTGGAATGACAATATTGCCTTTATTTAAAAGTCTATGCTGGCTTCGGGAGTTGGTGACAAATACTGGGTCCACAGGTTGACTCTATATTGATGACATAGTAAGTAGAAAACAACACTACACTCTACAGCTCCCCAGAATTTTCTCTGTAACAGGTGCAGGTCACATGGCAATTCAGCAGTATTCTTCCACCATATGTTCCCTGCAACACCCTTTTATTATTTGTTTTCTTTCAAAAT
Source organism: Tonatia bakeri (assembly GCA_004024845.1). Lineage (NCBI taxonomy): Eukaryota > Metazoa > Chordata > Mammalia > Chiroptera > Phyllostomidae > Tonatia > Tonatia bakeri. The sequence goes on along the minus strand of PVIA01004895.1, from coordinate 98,381 downwards.
CTGGATGAAACCTCATTTCTGTGGGCCAAGTTTGGTATTGGCTGAATCACCTGCATTTCTTAATAACCAGCCCATCTGTTAGTGGTTTTACCTTGTCATGGCCTTTCAATTTGCTCCTGACTAGAAGCAATGAAAGAAGATTAATGCTTTTTAAAGTATAGCTTGATTACAGACTGTGGTCATTTCATTGTATTCACAAGCATTAACTATGCTCATGGTGGGGATGCAATGAGGGAATATATGCCATGGTGCATGGGGAGAGGTGGACTGCTAAGCAAATGCACTTCTTCATTATTAATACAGAAGCATACCACTTGATTCTTGATATAAAAAACATACAATCTAGCATAGTGGGTACACAGAGTATACAACATAAAGAAGTTAACACTGGTGGCATAGTAGGATAAAGGGACAGGAGGTGGGAGGCCATTGGAGGCTGAGTTTGTTGGGGGTTGGCTTGAGGCAGTAAGTGGAACAACAGTGGGACTTGAAAGATGTGCAAGGAAGGGGAGCTCCTTCGATGCTGATGGTACACTTGGAATTTTATAAATATTATGGCACTTAATCTTCATATTAGCTCTACAAGGCAGAAAATTATTACCTCCACCTTACTGGTGAGAAAACTGAATGGTAAAAATTAAGTGGTGTAGATTTAAAAGTTACACATATTAAAACTATTGTAGAATCAGGGCTTGAATTCAGAACTGACTGCAGTCTCCATTAGTAAAGTAGAATTTAGATATCAACAAGGAAGGTAGCATTTAGATAGTTGTTTTCTCTCCAATTACACAGTCTCATTTGTAAGTTTTATTTTTTAAAAAAGCCAGCACCAACTATGTACATACAAAAGTGTATATACATGTATATACATGTATACACAACCATGTGTATACAAATAGCTCCATGTGGATATCACGAGCGTGGAATTCTGAAGAAAGCTTCAATATCATCCAAGGTTCAACAAGAGAAGCAGAACTAGTATTACAGAGTAAGTTATCTATCTACCTGTCATTTATCTATTTATCCATCTATCATCCATTCATTCAGCCATATACTTATAATCAACCTATAGATTTATTACAGGGAATTGACTTATACCATTGTGGGGGCTGGTTAAGCAGTCCCTGTAAGGCTGTCTCTGCATCTAATGCAGGATCTTGAAGTCCACAGGCAGACAGTCAAGAGGGGAAGATCACCAGCAGACTGGAATTCCATAAGCACAAGCTTAAACCCTGCAAGCATGGGCCAGATAGATCCCCATTGTGATGACCTGAAACCTGTGTTTGTTTCTCTTGCCTCTGCCTTTTTGTCATGAGGGTATCCCACAGAAGCTGGAACTTTTATCATTGACCTGAACACACTTAACTGGTCCTGATGCCCTTTCACATGAGGTGCATCAGCACCTAGGTGACAATGTAGTATGCTACAAAATGACTGCTGCTTTCCTTCTACCTTCCTTCAAAATCTCCCTGAGGATCCTGGGAAATGTAGTTCAGCCTACCCAAGTAGGCATATCAGAAAACCATCTCACTTTCTTTTTTTTCTAAGCAGCAGAACTATCATTCTTACAACATGCAGAAACTCTGCTATTATAGGACTAGACACACCAGCACAAAAGTAAGCTGGTTTGTTAGGGATCATTCAGTCTAGACACTGTATATAATTAATCTCAGTAGTTTCAGAACAGGAAATGTCAGAGTCATCATTTATACAAATGAAGGCATTACCACCTATGAAGAGAGTTTTCAATTACTATTCTGAGCACAGTAAGAATAAAGCAGGAATAATATGACTTGTGCCTTTTGATTTGGCTGAGAGGCTAAGACCTCAGCTCCTGGATTCATTCCCACTTAACTTTGCCCATAGAAAGTTATTGAAATGAATTTCTTTTCTGATGACTTGCATACATACTTTTTGGGATAGAAACATAGATTTTAAGCATTTGTCTGAAGCCTTTTCTTTCCTTAGAAGACATAGACAACTTTTTTCTGAAGCCTGCTATATAAAGCACTAGAGTCTTATCCTAGGCAAAGACAAAGACGAATTTAAATTAAAATAGAAAATTGAGAATCTTAAACCTGGTACTCAACTTCAGTATGTAAATATTGTAGCTAGCAAATATATAGATAATTAACCAGTGTTTGGTGTGAGATTGCATAGCAAAATGATGTATGTGCCATTAGAATTCTTTAGTATGATGTATAATCCAGTCACATACATAGGCTAAACAAATTAATGCATCTTTGATTCCCTCATAATGAATTTTTACTAGCCTTTCAAAAAGATTTAAACCATTCATTCAGTCCATGTATGATTATCTTAGAGCAATTGCTGAGCAGGAGACACTATTTCTGGGGCTGAAATTATAGGGATACTCAAGATGTGATACCATTTGGCAAGTAAACCAGTTTATTAGGACAAGTAAAACATTGCAAAAACAAGTGCAATTCTCAGAAGTACCAGAACGGTGATTTAGGGTGCCGTGAGTGGGCAGACTCCTTGCAGTTGAGGAGGTTTAGAGACGTTGTCTGAGCAGGACCCTGAAAGATGGGTAAGGTTTTGTGAGACGGAATTGGGGGCAGGCAGTATGTGCATTGTTTAATCTGACTTAGTCTGGTAGAGAAGCCAGGTGAAGATAGAAGATATGAAATTTTAAAAGGGTACTTAACTTTTAATTTTCTATTTATCCTTTCATTACAATGATTGAGACTTCAAGCATTTACAATTAAAGTTAATGAACGTTTTATTGTTCATGACAGTTTACAGCAAATTAGATTCTTGCTTTCTTCTTAAAGTAGGAGAAGGCCCCAGGAAAGCTCTCCCTGAGCTGTTCAGCACTGCTCTGCAGTGCCCTTTGTGAGGAACAAATTTGGAGCAGGCATTCCACAGGGAGGGATCTGTGCAAAGAATGTGCAAAGGCTACCTAGTGACCAAATGCTTAAGAACAAACTGACAGCAACAAGAGGGGAGGCAGGAGGAGAAAATAGGAGGAAAAGAAGGAAGGGTTTTTAGGAACAACTATAAAGAACTCATGGATGAAACCAAAGGGGGGTGGGATCGAGGGTGGAAGGTGGGGATGGCTGGGGTGGGAGGAATGGTGGGGGGGGAAATGGAGACAACTGTACTTGAACGACAATATAAAAAGATAAATGGTATGAACAAGAAAATGGCAAGGAATACATTTTAAAAAAGAAAGAGAAAAAAAGAACAACCTGGTAGAGTTAAGGAAACAAGATGAGGCATGACAGCTACTCTGAGGCAACCTGAGGATTCTCGGGATGTGGGCTTCACTCTCTGACCTGGCATTAGAGGTGAGCTTGAACTCCAGAGCCTCTCACCTTAGCTGACGCTCCCTCTTCCAGCCCCTGCCCCATCTCTGAAGATGAGCCACCTCCCCTCATTTTAATCTTTGTCAGTAAAGATGCTTATTATGTTTTTTATTGATTTTCTAAGGAGACTCCAACAGTATTCCATTGTATATCCATCATGGGGTGAGGTGATGTGGAGCAGGTTTGGGGACCTCCCTCTTCCCCTAGGGCAGTGGAGTAGGCCTGGCCTGGGAACCTGCAGCCCTACGTGACAGTCCCACCTTAGCCGTGCTTCCTGGCCTCTCCAGTCTGGGCTTCAGTGTCCTCAAGTATAAAGTAAGGCAGATGGACTAGAGCAAACAGTATGCCTCACGGGTGTCTCAGGCTCCCACGGACTCCACCCCAACCCGCAGTGTGAACAACATAGTTGCTAACATTTCCATGTAAGTTTTCATTAAAAATACATTTCCATGGCTAAAACATTCGAAAACACCTTCTTGGACGCTCTCCCAGGGACCTCTGACTCTCAGATTCCATGATTCCATTCATCACAATCAACTACAATGACAACTGCCGGACTTGCAAGGCAGCATATGTCATCCGCGCTCGTTCTGGCACAGACCGGGTGTTTGCTTCCCCCACGGTTCCTGCACTGAAACTTAACCCCCAAGGTGAGGCTGTTAGGAGGTGGAGCCTCTGGGGCTTTGCCCTGGTGAGTGGGATTAGTGCCTTTATAAAAGACACCCAGAGAGCTCCCTCTTCAATGAGGAAGTGGGTCCTCACAGACACTGAGTCTGCTGGCACCATGATCCTGAAATTCTCAACCTCCAGACTGTGAGAAATAACTGTTGTTTGTTGATAAACCACTCAGTTGATGACATTTTTATTACAGAAGCCTGAGTAGACTGAGACACTCTCCCTCCCCACATGGCTCTTCTCATCCCACATAAACAGATGCGGACACCCTTCCTATTTGCAGGTCCTGAGTTTGGTCGGGATGAGGATTCCACAGAAAGGGAAGGTGGAGGGTGGAGCTCCCACACAGGCAGAATACCTGTAGGGTTTGTTTCAGCAGTAGTGTTGGGGGAAATACTTTGTGCTGGAGTTAACTTTAACCTTACGGGGATAACTGTTTTTCTGTACCCCAGACCTAGACCTGGGCACTCACTTCTGCTGTAGTCCTACAGCCTCAGCTTCCTGCTTCAGGTTTCTGCTTGCACACCCACCACATACGTCTGTTCAATACAACGCATCTCCCTGCAAAGAATTCATTACTTTTCCTTAAGGCTGGTTCTTTTTACTGACTTCCTGGTCAAGCTGAAAAACTTAGAGCCATCTCACTTGTTTTCCTCCTTCATTCCAAGTGCCTATTCAGTCCCCAAATCTTAACAAGTCTCCTTTTCATTGGTCTTGCTTCCATTTCTGTTTTGGCATTGCTGCTCCTCCAGTTCAGGTTCTCATCATCCTCTCCCGACTACCATGGACACACAGGTGCTCTGTTCTCCCTCCACTCCAGTCCCCGACAGAGAGTTCTTGGGGCCCATGCTTCTGCAGAACCATGCAGGGCACGGTGTCAGTACCTGGAGTCCACATCCTGTGGTCCTGCATTGAGCAGATGGTCTTCGTGTTCATAATCTCTTTCCATCCCTCCCTTCATCCTCAAAGGACCCATCTGACCTTTATGAAGAAGAATCCTCTTACTGTCACCTTACTGATATAATCCCTTTTCCCCAATTCAAAATCATTTCTGCCATGGTACTGGTCAAACCGTTCTCTCTCTGCAGCCCATCCTGGCTCATCCTCAAGGTCCAATGCAAGCCTCACTCCTTCGTGCAATCTTCCCCAGCCATCCCAAGGTTAAATGATTTTCCCTATGTGTCAACATGATCTCTGCCCTTCCTCATGTCAGAAGATGGAAGCCCTTAGATTCTGTTCTTTAGTGTGTGTGTGTGTGTGTGTGTGTGTGTGTGTGTGTGTGTGTCTGCATGTGGTGGGGGGCTGTTTATCTTATCACAGCCTCTAAGCAGGAAACTCATGGAGGGCGAGGGCCTGGAAGGGGTTCTTCTGGATCCATTTTGTGAGTATGTCTGCCCAAGTCTGCTCTACCTCCAGAAGTCTGATTGGTTGGAAAAATATTGAAGGACATCGAAACACATGCAGTAACGGTGCTGTATTCAAACTCACAGTAATTTATTATGGTGGGTAACCTCAGCTGTGTGTTGTTGTTTTTTTTTTTTTTTTACTTTAATGAGTAAATTTTCTAAGAAATTTGAGATTTGTTGCTGAATGGCCCATTCTGGTACATTCTAGGACTTATCATCTTGAGGTTTTGAGGGTTCTTTTTTGTTGTTTTTAATTAGAACAGAGAAGTTATGTACCTAACATTTTTGTATGTTTTATAAAATTCCCTCTTTGCTCACAATAATTTATGTTTTCCTTGGTAACTAGTAGAAACATTTCCCGGGTCAGCCTAGAAGCAGCAGAATCAGTGAAAACACCTTTTCTAAACCCTTTTTCCTTGTGTCATTAATCAAAAGAAACACACCTACTAACCCAGCCTGTCAGTTTCACTCACAAAAGTTGCAATTTATCTCCAAATGATTCTTGCCCCCTGAACCTGGTAGCTGATTGGATAATGAGTAATTACATACCTTCAGTTATTACTCTGACTTAGAATTTTTCAGCTTCTATTTTCTGTCAGTAAGTGGAACTAAACTGCATGTGTTTTGGCTTGAGTACACAATGAATCAGAATTAATGAAATGTCATACCCATTAAAGCAAACTCAGAAAATTGCATGCAAATATGGATAAGAGGCTCTTAGTTCTACCTTTGCAGCTACAGGCGGAACAAGAGTGGCTGTTTCACGTAGATCACACCATCCAGTCTGCCCCCTGCTGTTGCACTAAGACTTGGCCTGTCCTGAGGGAGGAAGGAAGGTACCAAGTCCTCCATAAAAAGTACCCGTAAGGGGGTGTCTTGGTACTGGAGGACAGCTGTGGTTTTGAAGTGTGTGCTCCGTTAACACCACTCTGTCCATCTCTCTCTGCGGGAACTTCTTTGGACACTGGCTCTGTTATCATCGACTGTTGTGGGCATGGAAGGCAGGACAGCTAATACAGACAGGACTGTAGGCTCAGCCACAACACTGATTTGTGTTTGTAGAGTCAACACGATCTGTTTCCAATGCTCAACACCACATATGGGGTAAAAAGTTTACTCTGCCACCTCTATGCATTGGTCTAAGCGTGGAACTGGTTCTCAGTCTGAAGGGGTGTTGGAGACATGTATTGGCAAAAGGCAGAGAAGAGTAATGTGCCATTCCCTAGACCCTTCCTGGTTTTCACACGCCTCCTGGGTAATAATTGCCAGACAGCACCAATAGCCTGCTCAGGCTGTTCCTGCTGCCTGCAGCTGACTTCTCTACCCACCTGCATGCCTCACAGACCTGGGAAGATTTATAAACCAATGTCAGCCCTTCATTTCTATAGAAACAGTGAAAAATTACCCAAACAAGTAAATACAGAGAACCATATGTTACCTCACCATTGAGTAGCAGCCTCTGAATCCTTGAGTTTGGCTGTACTCTAGAGATTGGCCCATCCATGCTGGGTAGCAGGGCAAATAAATGCATGATCCTGGGTATCTCCCAAGCACATGTGACAGAGAGTGGAGATTAGGTCATATACAGAGATGACACTTCATTCCTAAACTGCTTCACAGGGTGTAAGAGGCTAAGAGTGGAAAATCTCCATCTATAGGTTACAGGAAATTGTAGAAAACCAAAACAGATACCCACCTGCCCGTGTAGGAGAGGGGGCTTAACAACTAAGAGGAGACCCCGCTAGAACCGAGCCCCTCAGGAGAAGCCTTGATGCTCACCATTTCATGTTACTATGAATTCATGAATTTTAGTTCTCCTCTAACAAGGGCTAAGCTCTCAGTCAGTGCGAAAATACGGGATTTGTGAGAAGTAGGGGTTTCCAGGTCTGAAGTAATTCTGTGTGGCCTCTCAGATTCACTCCTCCCTTGGCCAAGGCTTCTGAGTCATCCCCTTTTGTGACTTGACCTTCACAAAAAGAAATGTGAGTCTGTCTTCCTTTCAATTCTACTCTTCTCGCAAGGTGGGATGTTCATAGATGGAAGAGGAGGTAGGAAAGAACCTGGGGTCTTAGGGGAAAACACTGAGAACCAGCCCTTGACTCCAGACTGCGGCTTTTTTAAAAAGGTGTCAAGGCCAGGAATTATTGTTTTACATTTGCTTTTTAATGCATGCAGGGGCAGTGAGTAACGTGAATGATACAGAAACATTTCCTAGATACTTGGAGGCAGTTTCATTCTGAGAAATGAACCGGAGTGAACAAGAGTTCCCCACTCTTTAACTGTGTCCTTAAAATCTCCTTCAACCCTCTTCACCCTAGGGGATAATGGGGTGCAGAGAGAAAGCCTGGACAGACCAAGAAGCACTGCTGGGCAGGCATCCACAGGACGAGATGGGAAGCAGGCATGGGCCAGTGGGGTGAGCTGCAGGGCCTGGTTTTCTGTCCTGGTGCCACCACCATGCGTTATTTTTGGAAAGTCATAGCTGCTGACAGGAACTTTGTTGCACTATCTGAAACCTGAAAAGGATGGCTCAGGTGACCTCTGAGACTCCTCCTAGCCCCAGATCTGGTTCCACTCAGCCTCGAGGCCCATGGAGTTTGCTGCTGCCTCTCCCTGCAGTGACTTGGGAGTCTCTCTTTTCTGCTTCTCTGGCTCTTCTTTGTCTTCCTCCTGAGGCTTCCTGACATCCCACAGCTGCCTCTCTTTGTCCCCTGTCATACCAAGCCACAACAGCCGGCAGGGGCCAGAGACCAATCAGTATCTGATAAAGATAAATCTGTGCTCAGAACTGGAACAGGTGTTTAGCCAATTAGGAAATAAAACCCTTGGCAGAAGTAGATCAGCTTCCACGTGAGGACTTTGGATTTTCCTGTATAAAGTGCTCCTGTCTTACAAAGCATTTTGCAGAATACATCAAAACAGGGTATGGAGATAGGTTGTTTTCTCTGGATTACTCACAATATGGCTTCAACATAGTTATTATTCTCAGATTGATATCATCATAAAATATAAGTGTTTTAGTATAGGGGGGACCTTATTTCTTCTCTTCCCACCTAGTGGAAGAGTTATTCTCCATTCTTGCAGCTCAAACTACATGGTAACTAGACCAGCAGCTTTAGCACACCCTGGGGGCTTGTCGGAAATGCAGATGCTCAGGCGCCATACCACACTGGCTGAGTCAGAATCAGATGCCAAGGGGACTCACATGTACATTACAGTCTGAGAAGTACCACTCTAAGACGTCCCTGGTCAGTGAAGGCCTACCTTGAACACATTCAGACACAAGATGCCACCTGCTCACTCTATAGGACTTTCTATTTAGGGACAGCTTCAAGCATCAGGATGTGCTGCCTTATAATAATAAGAGCAGCAAATATTTATTGACCTCTGACCACATAACTTCTTTTAAATGCTTTTAAGCTGGGGCCAGAGAAAGTGAGTGACTTGTTCAAGTCACATGGCTGGAGGGTACACCGTGAGCTCCGACCTCAGCAGTGTTGGCTCAGAAGCCCAACTTGACCACACTGTATTATGTACTTACTCCTTACAGTGTTCGAACCATTCTTTTCTGTAATTTTGTCCATCTGTTTTCTAGAAGTGCACATATAAATCTATTCTATTTCTACACAGAAACTCTTAAATCACTTGGAACCAATACTCATGAGTTCTCTTTTTAGTATATTCTCCATATGACTTCACTACATATCCTTACTGTGTTAGTCAAATTCTGGTTGGCAACTAAAGCGTGGCCTTTGGGATTGTACCCCACACCTCAGCAATGTGATTTTGATCAGGAAAAAAGTTGTAGATTATCTTCAACCTGTATCAGAGCACCACACTTTGAATAATGAAGCCCGAGTACCTAATGAATACTTGAACAGTCACAGCATTGATTGATATTGAGCTCAATGTCTTTTTCACAAAAGCTGCTATTAAGCCGAGTCTCTCTGAGTCTGTATTCGTGGAGATGATTTTTGAACTCAGGGGTACTTCCCTGAAGCAGACCTATCATCAGCATCATGTGCTTCTGCCCACAGAGAGCTCAAGTGATGCCCTAATATAGGAAGGCTGTCGGTACCACCATTATCCAGGGCAGGGCTGTGGAGGGTAAAACTTCATATGTATCATGCTAAATTTCATCTTGTTAGCTGTGACTCATTATTCATCCTGTCAAATTCTGCAGATTCTTGAGTCTATCATTTGGCGTATTTGCTAGCTGGCCCAGCCTTGTGTCATCTGAAAATTTGATCAACGCACCTTCTGTCTTTATTGTGCAATTTGCTGAATGGGCCAAAGTTGAAGGAGGCCCCTGGGGTGGGACACGCTCCCAGACACCTTCTCTGCAGGCTGACTTCAGTTCATTAACCTGAGCCTTTTGGAGCAGACATTCAGTCATCTTGATATCTCAAAGCTCTTCACTCAGTCTGGATGTCTCCATTTCCCCAAGAGGGAGAGTGATGGTCAACACGCTGTTTTAAACCCAATGCCCTCCAGTGTCATGGCCTTGAATTATTATGGAGGAGGCAGCTGTCGCTTGGTGGCAGGTACTCTGAATCAGTATTGGCAATGAGCTGGGTGTGAGCTCTTGCTCTGCCGCTTCTATCTGTGTGCCTTTCAGTTAGGGTGGATAGAGAAACAGAACCACAGGAGTGTTTATATAATTATATAATAAGGGACTTATTGTAGGGATTTAAAGCATGCAGTTTGTGGGAGCTGGTTTCACAGTATGGGAGTCTGTTATGTCTGTGTACATTGTTAGGACTTGAAGCAGCATGATAGTCAGTTGGGAAGAAAACACAGTTGTGAAACAGAGAAGAGCAGGAACAAACCAGAACTCGGGAGCATGTCCTGTAGTACAAAGGATGTGCTAGAAGACATATCTGTCTCTCGTTATCTCCAGGACTCCATCTTTACAATGCAGGTGACCTGCAGGAAAAACTGGGTCCTTCCTCACAGAGATAAATACACACCTAGCACAAGAATTGGAAACTCAAGGAGCAGATGCAATGGGAGCTGGAGTCACTGGGAGCCTGGCCACTGCCCCATGCCAGCCAGGTGAGCCAGCAGATCAGCTCCAAAGTGCCTGAGCTGCAACAGCTGCCTGGCACTGACCACCCATCTATGGCTTCCTCCTGCCTTCCAAGACGTGCAAATTTCTCCTTTAGCTCATATGGGAATTCTGAAACACATGATTCAGCTTTGCTAAATTGACACTCCATGTCTGTGTGTCATCTTTTAACCATACTTACCTTCCAAATGAAGACAATTGAAAAACCTTGTTTTAGCCATGTTCTAACATAACTCAACTATTCCTTGTACAATTGAAAACACATAATCTTATCTCCAAAAGTGGATGTGAATTCTTTTTATTCATCTTTGGGTGGTATGCATTTGTCTTCTGGCTGAGTCACATTCTTCCTTTGATATCCTGGAACTTAGGTACTGAGATCAACTTGACTATCATTACCCTATCTAATGTTAGATGATAAGCAAATGGGAGAGGTGAAGGAAAAATGTGGTTGATATGTACTGAAACATATTTGTATTAAAATTAGAAAGAAGTCCTAAAATTATAATAGTCTTTATTTTTACAACTGGCCATGTGTTTATAGCTGGTATTTGTAACTACCTTTGTCTACTATGTGTCCTGTATTTTGCATTTCCTTTGTGTCTAAGAAGTAGTTCTGCTGGTAGGGTGAGCCAGCCTTTATCCTTGAAGGTTCTGGCTGTATTACCAGTACTGTCTATACTGAGCTGTTGACATGTTCCGTTGACTTTAATTGCAGGACCTGGAGTGCTATGAGATGCCTCGGGTGCTCTCATAGATTCCAAATGAACTCTTCCTTACCTCCAATATACTGTAGCAACTTGGTGTCCTCTGAAAGCATCACTGTCTCAGTTACAACTGCAACTGCCTTCTCTACCTTTTGCATTTCTTCCAGGAGGAGCTCAGAGTGGTTGGTGTCTGTCTCAACTGCCAGGTTCAGTAAAACATGTTCCTTGGTGGAAACATCCTTTCTTAGGAACTAGGTCTTGTAGCCCAGAAAAGGCCAAAGTGGTGAGAAAGCAAAACTGTCTCTCGTGGACCACTAGCGGTAAAAACGAGAGACCCCCCTAGTCTCAATGAAGACCACTCTCATCTTCAAAACCTTTGATTCCAGGACCTATTGGCTCTGGCTAAGGGAGAAACAGTGCTGTGTATCACTTGCTAATTTAGAGTATAATGCATTTCTAGAGATTATAGAAATGAGTGCCATCACCAAGGACCTTAAACATGCAAGGTTTGTGATTCCTACCAGATCTTTATTCAACTTGTTCCTTTGGCTTGTGCAGAAGGCAGGTGGATGTAGAAGTCAATGAGTTATCATGAACTTGATCAGGTAGCGACTGCAATTGCAGCTGATATTTAGATGTGGTTTCATTGTTAGAGCAAATCAACACATTCCCTGGCACGTGGTAGGCAGTGACTGGTCTGGCAAATGCCCTTTCCACCGTACTCGTTACTAAAGATCATTAGAAGTTGTTTGGCTTTCATCTAGCGGGAGCAACAATACACCTCATGGCACTACCTCAACTCCCCAGCCATATGTCATAATCTGGTTCTCAGGCAGATCATTCTGGTTCATGACACTGACAGTATTACACTGTTTGAAACCGGGGAGTTGTAGCAATAGCCCAAAATATGGTGGGAAGAAACATGTGCTCCAGAGAGTGAGAAATCAATCCCACCTATAAGATGACTTCAAGTCATTAGTCTGCACCTTTGGGGCCATGGGCTCAATTATCTAAGGACCTGGATAGCACATGCATGCAGCCTATGTGTGTCTGTTTGCTTCAGGAGGGTGACATCTGGTTACTCTATTTAAAATGACCACCATTCCCCACTAGTTACTCAGCCCTGATCTGTTACACGGGCACAACTTGATGTGTTGGAAATACCTTAGTCAGTATTGGAAATGAGCTAGGTTTGTGCCATAGTTTTGCTACTTGTGCCTGTATATTTTCTTGGACAGGTCAGTTTTTTCATCCTGAAAATGAGAACAACAAAAATCCAACTCACAAGGTTGATTTGAGGAATACACGTGATAATGTATATAATGGAGTCATGAATTTACTACTATACAACCCCTTCTATGTGCGGATACTTTATAAATTTGTGTCGAATCCACATGCACTTTTATGTGCCATTAGCAGTTGAGGAACTGAGGTTCTGACAAGTCCTTTAACACGGCCAGGCTCCCGCTGTTAGGAGGGGTGGAGCTAGGACGTGAACTCAAGCTGTGCTGTTAGCAAACCAGTGTTCTTTCCATTTGGCACACTGCCACTTGCCGTGATGCATTATGAAGCTTCACACCACAACGTATAAATCCAGGTTCTGTGCTGCTCTTGGGGAATTCCTGCTCGAGTGTGTGACCCTCCCTTCCTCGACTGCCTAGAAATCCTCTCTTTAGCCACCTGGGGACTCAGCCTTAATTCCTGTGATGAGTCAGTTTCTTCTGTTTTTAAAATTGTTATTTCCCCATTTTGAAAATTGCCCTTTTGAATGTTATCATTTACAAAGGTCCTTTATGTATACCTTTCTATTTACGCTTTTATGTTCTCTTCATTTAGCAATCAGTGGGATAGAGACTCAGTTTATTTGGGGGAACCTGAGGCTCAGGTGGGTGATAACAAGTGAAAGCTTTTCTCCCGCTTCAGGCCTTCCCCCCGTCTCAGTCCTGTGTGAGGCTCTGAATACCTGGCGGTTCTGGGGAGTCATTTTTTCCTCCTGTATCAGCAGGCAGTTTCCTTCAGGAAGTACATGGGTATGTGTGAATCTCAGGAGATTCAGAGAGGTGCTTACCAATGGGCCAGAGGGGCACCTACTACCTCAGGAGAACTGTATTTCATAATTCCGTTAGAAGCAACACCACCCTAAAAGCCATAACCATCAGAACTGAGCAAAGTTTTGGTTATTGGGTATGATCATACTGAGAAAAGGAAAATGAAAATGGTCCCAATACTCACCAATGACTTCTTTTATTTCAGATACTATAAAAAAACCAGTTTTCTGTCAAATCTCCTATTAAAAATAATGAACAGTATCTTTTTAAAAAAATTATTGAACTTATTGGGGTTACATTTGTTGATAAAATTACATAGGTTTCATGTATACAATTCTATGACACATCGTCTGTAAATTATATTGTGTGCTTGCCACCCAAAATCAAGTCTGCTTCTGTCAGTCACCATTTATCCCTCTTTACCCTCTTCTGCCTCCCTCCATCCCCACATCCTGTTAAAATAACTAATACTCTTGAATAAAGAAGAATTGTGGTTTTTAATCCATTACTGACCAGTAAGAAAGCTGGACTTCATCATAGGCCAAAAATTCAATGCAAGCAGTAGTAGAGGGCAGGAAAATCACTGAATGCAGCTTTTTTCCTGAGACCCTTTGTTGAGTCTTGGGGATGCTGAGCTCCACTCATTAACGCTGGGACAGTAGGTAAGGTCAAGAGTCCACCCGACGTGGGTGAGTCTAATAAGAGATCATCAGTGTGTGTCCAGGGAAATAACCTCAGAAGAGGTTCTAACACACTATCTAAGTTCTTACCAATTATGTTTATTTTTCTGTCTCTCCAATATTAAGCTGAACCACATGAGACTGTTGATACTTGACCTATAAAAGTAGCAGTTCCATATTATTTAATGTAATAAACTGTCATGGAGATATTTGCCCCCGGCCATAAGTCCGATTCCTAGAATAATAGTATCTGGTGCCTAGCAGGTTCTCAATAAGTATTTGTTGATGTAATGAAATGAATGAAATCAAGTTTGGAAACCAATCATTAAAAGATAAGTAGAACATCTCCAGATGATAGTTAGAGAACAGGAGTGCAGGAAGAGTTCAGAAGGGAAATGAAAGGAGACCTGAGTCTAGGACTTGCTAGGACGGGGCAAGGACAATGGGAGGCAGGCAGCGATCTCTGGGGGTTACCTCAGTGGAACCTGACCGGAGAGCTGGGTCATCACATCGATTCCTGGGGTCCATACTACATCCTTCCTAGCTGTTATCTGCCAACTTGCAATTGCTGGTTTGTATTCCCGACTGAATTACACAGATATTGAAAAATAAAAACTCAAAAGTCTTTTTTAAAAAATTTTTATTTATTTAGTTTTTAGAGAGGGAAGGGAGGGAGAAAGAGAGAGAAAGAGAAACATCAATGTGCGGTTGCTGGGGGCCATAGCCTGCAACCCAGGCATGTGCCCTGGCTGGGAATTGAACCTGCGATGCTTTGGTTCGCAGCCCACGCTCAATCCACTGAGCTATGCTCGAATGTCTTTTCATTGTTTATGATCAAATGTAATATCCTTGAGTAATGTACAGGCTCATATTTATAAGAGAAACATGGAATCCATATTATAAGCCCTATGAGGTAGATTTTAGAAGCCTTTCTTTCAAAAGGCACCCAAGATTATGTGAGGCTTTTGCACACACACCTCCCACCCCCCTTTCACATTTAATCAGATTTGGAGATTAGAGATGCAATTTCCTTTTGTGTCTACAGAGGTTTATCAGGACGCCGCACAGTGCTGTTCCGTTAGGCCCCTCTCAAACCCCAGGTTACAGGACTAAAGTGTCTATCGTGTAATTATTCATTGAAAGAGAAATTATTTACTTTTCTGATTTAATGAGCAAAAATACTGTGAAGTCACATCGCCTGTGTGGATTAGGTTCAAAAATTAATGAATAAGGTGAAAATTATTTATAGTTAAAACTACAGATGAAAGGCTTTTATACTATCCATAAATTAAAATATACAAGTCTTTGATAGCACAATCCTATGTGGTATTCCTCGTGTACCTGATGAGAATCACTGAACTAACTAAAGACAGAAGTAAAAAGAGAAGCGTATCAGTAGATGTCCAGGTGTTTAAATCCTCTGTTTTTAACAAAATCATTCAAATTCATAGGGACCTCCAAATCGTGCAAGCTTTAGGTTTCATTAAGCCTCCTCCTCCTGAGGCTGGGATCTTGACCAAAAAGTATGGATCTATAGGATTCCAAGGCTTTCCTCCCTTGTTTCAGCCACTTGGCCATTGCATGGACCGAGGTCCCATGAGCTACAGAGGACATTAGTGTTTGAAAGGGTGTCTGAAATTGAGCACAGGTAGCAATGTCCAGAGCTGGGCAGCAAATGCAGTCAGGGCTCTGACTACTCACAGAAAGCCGTCTTTTTATACAGAGAAGCATAAAGAATGACCAAGGTGTGGGCTGTAAAGCAGGCAGGGAGAGCTATTTTCTTGTGATTGGCTAGGGAAGAAGGCTCAGCCTTCTCATTCCTGGGTGGCTCCTGGCTTGTGTGGCTCAGAAGGTGGCAAAGTCAGATAGAAGTTCTTTCCCCAAGTAGATGCTGTCTTCAAAGCCATCATTGAGAAGCACCATCAGTCTAGAAGTCAAAACACCTCACTTCTCATGCACAGGTGAAGGTATTTCCACCCCCCTTTAAAATGGGGACTGGGGTCCTTGGCTGCACTGTTGGAAAGAACATAAGTCTGGTCATCGAGCCGTGGGAACACATACTAAGCAGATGTAAGGCACGTGACGAATATAAGAAAATATTAAAGGTAAAAATCAATATTGTCATTTAGCTAAACTTTCAGAAAATCTTTCCCTGGACTAGCTGTGGGCTACAATACAGGAGTCCTGATCCATTACCATCAGGGAGGCTTGAAAGATGTGGATTTCTGTAATAATTCGGCCTAATTCACAGGGGCTGATTTGTTCAAGCCTAGACATGCTTGTCAGTGTGCTTGAAAGGAGCACGATCAGACCACATGTGCCCCAGCCAACACAGACTCAGGGGACCGGGCTCTCGCTCTGCCCGGGGAGCTCGAAGGCTACCTGTTCCCTCGCTGGCAGGAGACAAGGGAAGAAAGCTTCTTTCTGGCTTTTGGGCTGCCCATTAATCAACATCATTTTGCTCATTAATACAAAGGCCTTCTCAGCTGCACATTTGGAGGAGCTTGCGACATTTCATTTTCCCTTCTGGTTACAGAACAACCAACCTTCATAATGAGGAGAGCTGTGCGTGCGTGTGTGTGTGTGTGTGTGTGTGTGTGGTTTCTTTTTTTTCAAAGCTAAATATTAATTCTTCTTTCAGCTTGTCATTTACATATCTCTCAAATTGGGTTTACTTTTTCAATTTACATGGCTGAAGCCCCACAGCCTGAAGATACATAATTAACACTATTTCCTTGGTGAGGGTCAGAGTGCCTACTTTGCAGGCTCAGGTTTTTCTTAAGACAGTGGTTGAAGGTACACGAGGAATGGAAATGTAATCAGCATAACCAGGAGGGTCTCCTTGCTGGGCTGAGAATGAGAGGTGAATCCACTCCCTGCAGTCAGCCGTTTCCGCACCTACAGCGCAGGGTGAAGGCATTGTCCTCACAGAGGGGAACCACCAGGTGTGCGTCAGGCATGGGCTCAGCCTCGGGCAGTCCTAGAAAAGGGCTTGACTCTCTGCCCGGAGACTGTGGAGTCCAGTGACCACTCGGGTGTCTTGTCTGTGTCAGAACTGATGATCTCCAGGCATGAACAGATACTCACGGTTTGTAGGTGACTTGCTCAGAAACGTGCCTTGATGTTAGGACAGAAGGATTGCATCCATCTCTCCCCCTTCTTCTCCCTTCTTTCTCTCTGTTCTTCCCTTGCTTTCTCAACGTTCCTTCCCTTCCACATGGAGCACCTCCTAAGTTACGACGTGGTCGGCACTCCGTTATATGCTGGCAATACCACAGAGAGGAAGGTACAGTCAAGAGGGGGAGGCCATGGGGAACGTGAGAGCAGTCTGGTAACCACGTTCTTAGCAGAGAGGGCAGCGTTCTGGGGTGCAAGCAGCCAGGCTGGCCGACTGCATGTCCCCTCTAAAATGTTTCAGCACTGGGGTTTCTGATATCTCAGGAATGGTTATTTAATTGAGAGGTAGCTGTGATTCTAGGCTTAGATAGGCCAAATAAAATAGTTCAGCGTTCATTTTTCCTACCTATAAAAAGAAAGAAATAGCAACAAAACCTGAGTTCAGTCAGGCAACGTGCTCAGAATACCAAACCCAGCAAAGGCGTCCTGAGCCTCGGATGGCTTCACACAGGGACTAGGCAACTATTTGACCTTTGTCTGTAAGTGACAGTTTATGTCATAGAATGATCTTCCGTATCTTTAAGGACTCAGAAGACCTCCCTGCAAAGCCAAGGTGAAAAGACTTATGGTGTTGAATCCTTCTTAGGGCTGCTAAGCAGCTGTATGTCTGTCCTGGAATGCCATCTGGAGTCTTTTGAGATTTTAAGGAGAGCAAGGCCAGCCTCTCATTGTAGATGGATAAGGGGAATCAAAGCTGAAATACGGTATATATAAGGCTGATAGCTGTGTTTTACATTACTGTTTAATGACCTGCAATATGCATTTGGAATTTTTCCACTTGGCATCAGGCTTAGTGAATACTGCATGCTTTCAAAATTAAAGACAGAATTTCTTAGTGACAAGAGTGCTAGGTCTCAGGTCAGACTAAGCCACATTCAGGTTCTGAAGCTGTGATTTTCTAGCGGAATAAACTTGAGTGGGTCACTTCCTTTCTCCCAAACTGAGTTTTCTCATTTCTAAAACAGAGGCAATTACATCGCTCTCTTGGATTTGGAAGCTGCTAAATTCTCTTGGCAGACACGAAGTGTGTAATAAAGATCGACTCTTGTTACAGAATACCAACTGTATACATGCTGCACACGTGTTAACCGCCGCGTGGCACCTGCAGCTCCCATGCTATATAAGACAAAGCTCCTTGGCCCACTTTATCTCGTAGGTGGTGTCTGCCAGGTACCTTAATTGGCATGGTGGCTACTCATAGAAGACACCCTTTAAGGTTGTCTCTTCGATCCCCCTTTTTAACAGTTGCCTTGCCCCTACTCATCCTTAAAGTGGCTGTGAGAGGCACTGTGCTGGTAGAGATTCTATTTTGTAGACACAGCTAATTGGCTCAAGGTTTGGATTTGAGACCCAGAGAGTTGGGTCAGGTCCTCTCTCTGTCTTGTAGCAGTAAGATTGATAGTTCAGTGTCATCTGAGAGGACTTCCTTCCTTCCATGTGGACCTGAGAAACAGAAGAATTTGGTCTGGGGCATGAAAAGAAAATATTAGAAGAGGAAGAAATAAAAACAGAAGGAAAGAGAAAGAAACGTGCAGTGAGTTTGCCGAGAGGAGTTAGAGTAGGTGCTGGAGAATGGACCCTGAGAGAGAGCGTGTTCCCTTTATTCCTGAGATCCAGCCATTTTCTGGGTCCTGATTCTCTGACATGGTCCAGTAGTGTCTGAGTAATTAGTCTCTACTTTTACCTAAGCTGTTGAGAGGTGGAGTTTTGTCGCCTGCAGCCTTCCACTTTCTAAGTCGTCCACAAATGTTATGCCACTGAGGGTGCCTGGCACACGCACCTAGCGGATTTTACATACATTAACACGGCAGATGCCACACCCACCTGGTATTTCTAAATGGTTGGTCATCACCATTACACTCACAGCAGGGAGTTTTAAAATGACTACCTGTATGTTATTGTTCTTTTCCTGACTTAGTTTCCTCTGAATGAAACAAAAGGAGGCCCCATGCTCTCAGTTTTTCTGAGGTGGTCAGCACCAGTCTGATCTGAAGGATAAGCGAGAAGCTGGAATGGCTTTACGGCTTCAGAAACTAGCAGTTTCTAACTCCAGATCCCAGGAAACTCACGCACCAGGGGCACAGGGGGAAAGCTGAGTGGAGCAGAGCCCCCAGGGGCTTCCTTGCCCATTCTAAATTTTGCTGGAGCTACAGTCCTTTGTTGCCAGGGCCTCACTACAGGGATGGGATCCTAGAAAAAAACATGCCAGGGTCCTGTGTCTCAGGGAACCCCTCCCCCCACTGCGAGCGCACTGCACCTGCAGAGCTGCAAGGCTGTGAACTGTCACCAGCTGGACAGGCAGAACAGCATGGTGCTGAGAGCATGGATTCTAGACTGCCTGGGTTAGAATCCTGGTTATGTTATGTGGCCCTAGCCAGTTAGTTATTTTCCTGTTCTTCAGTGTCCTCATCTGTGAGATGAGGACAACACTATCATGTACCTCCAAGTTCCATGAAGGGATCACATGGGTTCATATATGAAAAGCATTGAAAACAGTGCTTGGCACATAGTGATATAAATATCATTATTGGCACAGCTACAATTCACTACGGGTACTACTGCCACCAACCCCAGGAGTTCATAGTGCACGCAGGAGGCAATGCTGGAACCTATTAAAATTATACTATAGCATAGGAGAAGTTCTAGCAGAGCCAATCCCAAAGGAAAGATAGTCACACTGAGGATTATGGGAACTGGGCAGAAATATAAGGAAGACGCTCACCATAGAGTCTCTTGATTGGAATGAGGCTGGGGGTTAGTGTTCTCATTTGATACTTGGCAAAACACGTGAATCTAAGTATTGACATCTCTAATACACATTCATCCAACAAGCCTTGTGTGCTTCTCAGTGACAAGCTCCCTTCTCTCTGCAGCAGGTCAAAGTGATCTGATTAAGCAGCTTTGTCAGGTACCAAGTCCCAGAAGCTCAGAAACTAAAATTTGACCTTTACTCTTTCCTCTCCCTTGTGTCATTTATGTGTCCCTTATTTATTAAGCCTTATTAGTTTTTTCTGCCCCATCCCAAATGTAAAGCAACTGTACTCACTGGAAATAATGTGGTCTTTAAAGACTGTGCATGGCTGAAAACTTGGGTCAGCTAAGACAAAACCCACGGAAGGCAGAAACTTGTGTTTACCTGGCAAAGCGTCACTACCTGGTGATGGAAGTGTAAAAAATCTTCAAAATATTTGGCCTGAAAGTTGTGAAAAGAACAGTGTGTTAATGCACTTTACATTCAGGGATTTTACTTTATTTCGAACTGTGTAAAACAAAACTTCAAACATAATTTTATATCACACTTTCACACCTTCGTACTTTGGATTTATCCATCTCTTGAACCTGTCTCTTCCTCCATATTACCCCTGCCTCTCCTTTTTCAGTTTGGGCACTCGCCATCTCTTTCTGGATTCTTAAGTTTCCATTTTATGTTGTGATTAGAGTGTTTGTTTTTGTGCCTATATCCCTGTCAGTCTGTACATTTAAGAGTGCAGAACAATTTTGTCTACATTTTTGTTCCATCTTTCTTTTCATTTGGATCCCCTCCTTGTGTGCGCATGCGCGCGCGCGCACACACACATACACAAACACACACACACACACACGCACTCAGGGTGTCTGAAAATATTACCTCATTCAATCTTCCCAGCCATTCTAGCAAGCAGGTGGATATTATCTTCATTTTTCAAATTACTATATTGAGGCTCAGAGAGGTTAATAGAGTTGCGTAAGGCCACAAAATTCATAAGTGATAGAGTCAGCATTTCAACCCCAGTCTCTCCGACTCCAAAATTTAAATTCTTCCCTCTACCACACCGGAACTCTGGTGCCAACATTTCCCTCGCTCGTTTTAAGTTTCTTAAGGGCAGAGACTGCGTCCATTCCTGCTTCACTTTGGAAGCATTTGGTATAGTCACGTTCAGCCACATCCAGGCGGGCGTTCAGAAAAATTGATAGCTGGTGTGTTGGTATTCCTGAGGCAGAGCACAGGCCTGGGAGGACTGAGGAGGGCTCAGAAGTGGAGCAAGTGGTGTAGAAGCGATGGTGGTGTTTTCAAGTAATGTCATGGCCAGGGCCCAGAGTTCTACTGCACCTAATTCTCACCCATTGTTTCCTGAAATGATAGGAGCCCGACGCAAAGTCTCCAGGACCTGAGGGTGACTCGGATGTTCACTCAGCTACCTGCTTAGTGGTTGGCCTTAGTGACTGATTTGGGATTATTGATCAAAGGCAAGAGTAAGAAACGAAACCCTGGGGCCCCAGCCCAGGATAAGGACAACCTTCCCCTTTTCTGCCACCTCACCCGCCATGCCCTGGAATGCTGGAACACTTCACCTCTCAATGTCACAGTGTTCTCCTATCTGAAGGCCTAGGTGCCCATTGCAACCTCTGTCTGCAATAGTCTTCCTACTTTTTGTGCCTACCCAATTCTTATTCGTACCCTGGGTCTTGGTCAAATTGCCCCTTCTTGGGCAAGAGGTTCTTTTTTATACTCTAAAGCAGGTAAAGGATTTCTGTCAAGAACTTGCTGAAAGAAACGTGCATACTTAACATCAGACAGGCATTGCATAATTCTTCCATAAGCGCTTGATGCCTGTTTTGCATATCAGACGATAAGCTCTTAGAGGGCAGGGGACTTTGTCCCTTTCGTTCATCATTCCTGTCTGATGCACAGCACAGAACTTTGTATGTGGCACATGCTTAATAGGTATTGATCAATGGGTAGATGAATGGATGGAGGATAACATAATCTCCCTGCTTCTCCCCATAAAAGGAAATGAAGAGGGAGGAATAAAGAAATGACTTTCAGTTTCACCCGCAGAGCATGATGTTTCGATAGGAAAGGAAAGACTTAATTTTCTGGACTGTTGTTTTCAGAGTGTTTGTCATTTAAATTTTCACTTTATTTGACAGTATTACTTATGTTACTGTAAGATGAAATGGAATAAATACATTTCAGAGCAACCCAAGGTGACCTGCAGGCTCCGGCAGCCTGTGCTTCCTGGAGGGCGAGCCGTCTTCGGGAGTCGGGAGGGGCAGGTCTGCCTGGGAACTGACACTCTCTCCTTCACTGTGAACTCTAAAAATCAGATGCAAATCTGACAGCAACACTCATCTTCAGTTCTGGAATGTGATGCATTTTAAGTCTTACACAGTGAAAACAATGAGGGCCTCAGTTCAATTAAAGTTTCTCTCCTTGCATCCGACCCGTGCACAAGTGTGTAGGGCTTGTTCATTTGCCGTCTTTTAAAATGAAGAGGAAGATTCATGCTCCCAATAAACATATCACTGGGCACCGTGTGTAAGAAGCCAGGCTGGTGTGGAGAATGTCAGAGCGCCCTGAGGAGCTTTTAGATTTTCATTAGGGAGTCTGGAATGGCATAGAATTTACATTTAAGTAGGCTGAACATATTATTTATCTTCCTAACGCAGGATGCTTGTGAGAGTAAATTGGGGTGCTATTAATTATTAATTTGGACTAACCTGCATAAACAAGTACCCTCTTGGCTAAATCTGGACACATGTTCATCCTATATTTAATAAGACTTTCAAGAACAATGACATAGATGTCTTGTGTGTCATGTGACTAATTGCCAGGTGAATTTAACACGAAGGTGCATCTATTCCAAGCTGAATTCAAAAGGATGGACCAGACAGGTAGGTGGGCCAGGAGAGCAGTCCACCCACGTGAGTGAAAGTGCAGGGGTGTTTTCAGGAGTTGACTGATTGATTATTTAGCCTGAAGTGAAATTCGTGAAAATGAACAGTATTTTAAGGAAGAAGAAATCGGTGGTCAACACTCCCACATTCCGGCTCTGCTTGCTGTGGAGTTCCTCAGCCCTACGGCAATCCTGAGCTGCGTTAAGATAAGCCTGGGAGTGCCTGAGACTGTACCCACTGTGATGCCTCTCTTTCTCTTTCCCTGCCTCCTCCTTTCTGTTTCCTTTTCACCCTTCTTTCCCTTTATACCCTTCCCTCTTCTTCCTACTGTTCTTCTGTGGGCTTTGATACTGTACTTTCTCACATACTCCCCATCCTTGTTTCTCCCTGGTCGTGGGGACTGGGCTCAGGACAACACCAACCAGGATGTGATGGACTGTCAGTGGTGGGGGGCAGGTGTTGCTCTAAGAGTGGAAGCTCAGGAGGACTGGGGTGAGTGGTCACTGCCTCTCTAGGGAACACTCACCACCTCAGGCTCCTGAAATTCCCTCAACACCAGTCTTCTCTCCTTTAGAAGGAGAGCTGATGGCTGAAGACCCACTTGGGGCACTTCCAACAATGAACTTTCTTTGTCTCTTCCTACTCCCTGAGCCAAGGCTTCATATCTGTTCCAGGACAGAGCCTGCCATCATGTTTTGAGAGGATTTCTCCTAAGACCTCCAGGTTGCCAAGAGCCATTGCTCTGGTCCTGACTGGAGAGCCCGTCCGTATACAGGAACTGCAAGCTGTCTCAGTCAGGGTGGCTCCGAAGGACCTGGGCCCCCAGGTGGATGTGACCGCTGGTGAGCTTCCTCCAGGCCACCAGGATGGCCCTGGTCACACAGGCAGGACAGGATATTTGAGCACATCCGTAGCAGATTTTTATTTTTATCCTGATGAAAAATGTACAATTTTTAAAGTGTAATGTAATGTTTCATAATTTTTAAGAGGTTTGTGGGATTTTTGTAGTTATCACATTTGCAAACTTTTTTCTTCTGGGAAGTTATTCTGCACTGGCTGCCGAACTCACTTCCCTGCCTTTTGCTCTATCTGTGTCAGTGTCCTGAAAGCAGAAGGCCCGTGGGCAGTATGCCTGCCCCTGCAAGCAGAGGGGGGCATGGAGGAGAGCCAGGAGAAGGGCAGGTTGGTAGGAGAAAGAGGGAAAGAACTTATCTTTAAACCAGAACTGTGGGTAGCTACCTATTCCGTCTTGGGAGTAGAGTAGGAAGCTAGAGGTCTTCAGGAAAATTCTGTCCATGAGGATATTGGGAGGAATTGTGGGTCCCCATGATGTAAAGGATAGGATTTTTATTCTACCATGAGACAGAAGGAAATCCTGCCATCTGTGATGACATAGGTGGACCTTGAGGGCAGTTTGCCAAATGAAATGAGTCAGACAGAGAGGTATAAATACAGTGTAATACCACTTATACCATGAGGAGTGGTGGTTACCAGGAGCTAGCAGTGGTGGTTGGGGAATGGAGAAATATTGGTCAAAGGGTACAAATTGGCATTTACAAGACAAATAATTTCTGGGCATCTAATGTACAACACGGTGATTGTAGTTAATAATGCTTTATTATACACTTGGAATTTGCTAAGAGAGTAGGTTTTAAACATTCTTATCACAAAAAAGAAATGGTAAATTATGTGACATGATGGAGGTTAGCTAATGCTGTGGTGGTAATACTTTGCAGTATATACATATATCGAATCAAACCAACTTTATTTGAATTCCTAAGGATAAGACTTTTCCACTGATGTCTTGTTCACAAGAATCCCTGAGAAAGTTCAGGGTAAGCTGGTCATGGCTGTAGACATGTGTTCAAACCTCATGTCTCTCTCTTACAACTTCCTTCTTCCTCACTTCCCTGGAGGCACACGCTTTCTTCTTTGAGTGAGGGACCTTCTTCTGGGAAGAAAGCATAGTTAGAGATGTGGTTTGCTTTCACGATTCACTATCTTACAGAGTCTGGCTGCTTTTGATCATAGCGCCATTCTCTGGCCCTTGTTCTTTCTATCTTAAATCAAATTTACTCTCACATTGCTCAAGAGAACAAAATAGTTATAAAGTATGTGCTAAGTAACTGGTTAATAAGTTAAAGCAAATTCTCATTTAATGACTATTTGCAAGGATTTGTATTAACCACTGTAGAGGGAAAATGGTAGTTTTCAAACTATATTGTGCCACTGCATATAGAAACTCCTGAAGAGCTTCTAATAAAATATAATCTATAGATTGCTTTGAGAGGGCACAGAACTCAAAGCAATCTGTAGATTCAATGCAGTATTTATCAGAATGCCAGGGACATTTATGCATTATTAGAAAAATATATCTTAACATTCTTATGGAATTCTAAGGGATCCAGAATAGTGAAACCCATCTTGAAAAAGAAGAATGAAGTTAGAGGTTTATATGCCCTGGTTTCCAAACATGTTACAAAGTGACAGTAATCAAAACAGTATGGCACTGGCATACTGCTAGACATAATGATAGTCTATTTCATATAGACTAATGAAATAGGACAGAAATCCCAGAAATAAATCCTAGTTTATATGGTGAAATAATCTTCAACAAGGGTTCCAAGACCACTCAATGGGAGAAAGATGGCCTTTTTAACAAGTAGTGTTGGAAAAACTGGGTATCAATCTGCAAAAGTATGAAGTTAGGCCCTTGCCTTACATTACATACAAAAATTAACTCCAAAATGCATGAAAGACTTAAATATAAGACTTAAAACTAAAAGTCTGAGAAGACAACAGGGGGAAATCTTCATGACATTGAATTTCAAAATAATTTCTTGGATGTGAAACCAAAAGAACAGGCAGTAAAGGCAAGATTAGACAAATAGAGCTATATAACACGTGAAAACTTCTGTGCATGAAAGGAAGCAATTCATAGCATGCAAAAACAAACTATGGAATGAGAAAAATATTCACAAATTGTACATATACGAGTATATCATAAGGGGCTAATACCTAGAATGTGTTAAAGAAATTCTGTAACTCATCAATAATAGCTATAGCAACAGCAAAAAAACCCCCAAATAACCTGATTGACATTTCTCCAGAGATGATTACAAATGACCAATAAGCATATCATCGCTAATTTGTGAAATGCAAATCAAAAACTAAATAAGATTTCAGTACACATTTATTAAGATGGCTACTATTGAAAGAAAGAAAGAAAGAAAGAAAGAGAAAGAAAGAAAGAAAGAAAGAGAAAGAAAGAAAGAAAGAAAGAGAAAGAAAGAAAGAAAGAAAGAAAGAAAGGGATAGATAATAGTGTTGGTGAGCATGTGGAGAAATTGGAATCCTCATGCACTGTTGAAGGAGCATTTAAATGGTATAGCCACTACGAAAGTCAGTGTGATAGTTCCTCAAGAAATTAAGCAGACTTATTATGTGATCTAGCAATCCCACTTCTGGGTATATATAAAAGAATTGAAACTGGATCTCCAAGATGTATGTGAACGCTCATGTTCATAGCAGCATTACTCACAATAGCCAAGAGGTGAAAGCAAAGTGAATGCCATGAAAGATGAATGAACGAAGAAAATATAATGCATTCAATGGAATATTATTCAGCCTCAAAAATGAAGGAACGCCTGTTGCATGCTCCCACATGCATTAACCTGGAAGGCAGTTTGCTAAGGGAGACAAGCCAGTCCCAGAAAGACAAATACTGTATAATTCCATTTTTATGAGGGGCTTACCGTAGACAAATTCCTGGAGATAGAAAGTAGAATGGTGGTTTCCAGGGCTGAGTGGGGAGGGGAATGGGAGTTGCTGTTCAATGGCTGTAGAGTTTAATTTTGAGAAGATAAAAGAGTTCTGGAGGGTGGTTGCACAACAGTGCAAATATACGTAACACCTCTGAACTGTAGTTACACTTGAACATGTTTAAGATGATACAAAATATATATTCTACCCAGACCCCAACTTCAGACCTTGTACCAGAGTGTCTAGGGTAGGAACCCCATGTTGGTGCTTCTCCGGCAGGGCTGAGAACCACTGGAGTGCAGGGATGGGTCAGGACTGGTGCTGCCTCCCAGGAGCTCAGGCTCTGGAGGGATGTACAGTGTGGACACAGAGCACCGTGAAGTCAGTCCATTGGGCTGGAGGCCTCAGAGACTTCCATGCAAACCCAAGAGGCAAAGATGTTCCTTGCAGTGTCGGGTGAGGTTTGGGCCTTTGAAGGATCAATAGAGGTTGACAGGCTGCTTGAGAGTGGAGAGGGTCTGCAGCTGGCACACATGCATAAAGGCAGGTAAATCCCAGGCATGAGTAGGAAGTGGAGAGGTATCTGGTTTCCCTGGAGTAGTAAGCGTATGTGTGTGTATGTGTGTGTGTGTAGCCGGCAGTGGGGAGGAATTACGATTTCAAAGACAAGCTGATGTCAGCTTGTGGAGGGCCTTGGACGTCATGCGAAGTAGATTAGACATTATTCAGTAGACAATGGAGAGTCATTGCTTTCTTAGCCAGGGAATGCGAAAAGATAAACATCTGGATGGTTTACAGTCCAGAATGGTAAGAGCTATATTTGAAGAAGACACATTTTACTCCTCCTTAAATGACATACACCAACCGATGCTTTTGAACAGCCTGTGCACATTTCACGCGGGTGTTCAACACGTGTAACTTCATTTCCCCTGCCTGATCCAGAGTCTTCTGTTCCCGCCCACGCCATGCTCCCTGGGCGCCGGTCTGCCCAGCTGAGCCACACTGCCTCCTCGTTCCCGCCCCGCGGGCCCCATCACTTCGCTGCTCCCACACAGTCATTTGCCTCCGAACAACTCTCTCAAGACAGCAGCCATTCATATCAGAAAGATTAGCGCTGACGATCCCCCGCAGCAAAACCACATTGTGAGCGTAGTCCCCGCACGAGGCTGGCGGAAGCCTGTGGTCAGCTCTGAGCAGGACCGCGGGCCCCTGGGAACCGCACGCAGCCACGCGTCAGCTCCTTCCTTCCGGAGTGCCCGCCTTCTTCCCCTCGGAAAGCCTGGACAACTGTATCTTGCAGAATTATTTTCGAGGCGGCCTGTGACATTTCAGAACAACTAACCTGCTTTGTTTGAGAAATGCATTTAAATAAATTAATGAAACCACTGCTCCGATGGAATCCTTTCAGGCTGCGTACGGAGAAATTTTGAAAGGGCAATATTATCACTGACAAAAAACGCAGCATCTGAGCAATTCGATATCCAGAAAGCCGGGGAGGGAGGCGGAACATAATGACAGAGTTTCACCTATAGCAAAAGCATTAAAGGTCGCCTACCGGAAGGACGACTGAAATAGAATTTGTTTTCAAATTATAAGATTAAAGAACGTTCCTTGGAGAAAGCATTATTATACAGTGTCGAAAGTAAGAGCGAGAGCAAAACTGTCGGACGATGCAGTCACAGCTGAGATAAATCCCACTTTCTCTGTGGCTCGCGCAGCCTGCAGCCTCCTGGCCTCTGCGGGTTGGCGGGCGGGGGCGGGGGCGGGGGGGAGGCTGGGTTGGGGAAATTAGCAAGCGCCCCTCTCTCCGCACAGATCTTTCCCCCACTGAGAGTTCTTTTCCCCTCCGGTCTTATTGAAAACACACTTGCCTGCCACGGAAACCATGTGGAGAAGTGAAGGGTTTCTTTGTTAATGGTGCCCGTTGGAGAGGACAACATTAAAAATTCTTTAAAATGAGAGGGGCAATTTTGAGTTTCCAAGTCATTAGGCAGCTTTATGACTTGTCCATTTGCAAAGGAGCTGATGGGTCCCTCCACACAACCATTTCACTTAAAAAGGGCTCCTCTGACACGTGGCTTTTGCTCCCTTCTCCTCATCCTCCTAGGGTGTAGGCCTCGCACTCTTGGGAGGACATGGGAAAGATGGTCATGTCTCCTCTGCAGCACCCTTTCTGCTTAAAATGCTGTCGCACACTAATATGGGTGCACGAGACTCTTCTCCATGACTGAAATCGATACAAACCTGCTTTCTTACGGCTGTTGGTTCTAGCATGGGTGTCATGCATATTTTCTTCACAAATATTAGCTAAGATTGAACCTGCACCACTACAGAAGGAAACTGGCAGGTGCTTTCTGCATTTTAAAAATATTTCAATACACTTGTTGAACAAAAACTTTCTCTTCACAGAAGATTTTCTATAGTGGATACAATTTGTTCAAATTTAAACAACACAGAGAGGCAGGAGCCAGGAAGACATGGCGCGATGTAACTATTTGCAATGTAATAAATAACAATGTGGTATTTGGAGCACAGAAAGATGGAGAGCTTCTAAATATATTGTCAAAGTGATCATCCAGTTTTTTCTTATTCAAAGTGTTCACTCTGGACAGAAATGCGTACTCAATGGCCATGGGCTGTCCTTTGCGCCTTTTTGCTATCTGATGCCTGACAGTTTCCTTGCCCTCTTGTGCGCTTCTCAAATGGAGGCTGGACTTTCGAAGCTTGCCTGTGCCATCTCCTGCATCAGGGCCTGTGAGGTGAGTGAGAGACTGTGGCTAGCTCATGCAAAACGAAGATCGAAGTTGAGTTTTCTGGAGGCCAGAGCTGGCTGGCATGGTCCTGACTCAAGAAGGGCTGGTCCTCTTGCCTTTCCCTCCGCTACCTTGGCTGCAGAAAACAGCTGTGCTGACAGTGCAGCAGAACTCCTGGGGGTCCCCACTGTAGGAACCGATGCTCCAAAGTAGGTTTTCCTCCCCAGCCACTGGGGCAAGAGCTACTGTGATCACGGAACAGGATGGAGAGCCCAGAAACCAGCAGGAGCTTCTGTAGGAATGTGGAGCCCTTCCAACTCAGGAGGGAAGTATGGTTTGGGATCAAAAACATGGGCTTTCCCTATGAAAATCAAAGTAAACTACATTTCTGTCTCTTAGAAACAAAACAAAGTTCAGGTAGATTACAGACTAAATGTGTAAATGTTCAAAGCTCTTAGAAGAAATTTATATGAACATGTCAAAGACCTTGGGGGAAAAAATGTATTTCTTAAGCAAAACCCCACATACACAAGTTATAGAGAAAAACAGTCCTATATGCGACTCAAAACTTACAACTTTTGCAGGGCTGAAGGTGCCATGAACAACCCCATTGTGAAATGGCAGTCCAGGAGATGCGTTTGCAGCACACGGCACCAGCAATCCAGAACTCGTGAACACTTCATACAAGTCACCATGTAGAAGACTGACGACCTAACAAGTGAGGGAAAAGATGACAGTGGGCAATGTGTAAAAGAGGGGGAGCCTAAATCAGGAGAGATAAGCAGCTTGCTGGGTATCAGCGTCTGACTGAGGTGATGGCTGTCAGGCTTTTAAATATCTTCTCTTTATTGTCAATATGTGTTTTGAAGAGACATATTTGGAAGCTATCACATGCCTCATCACACTTTTTGCTCACTAGTTTTAGTGTCCATGGGTGTTTCTTGCCCGAATTAATTAATGCCGTGGTGGTGGCTGTCTGGAGACATTCAAACACCATCATTTTTTGCATATTTATCAATTGGCATTCCACCGTAACGGAAAACTACCTCTTCTCTCTCTTTGTGTAATTATATCAGGATGGCTTTGTGAGTTTCTGTTTTTATTGGGTTATAACCTGTTACTATTTTTATTTACTTTGATAGTGAAAATGTCCCAGCTTGGGCCAGAAGGAGCCCCTTTGGCCTGGCTCCTGTGTCCTTCTGTGGTGTTCTCATGTTCATTGAGCATCTCCTTATTTTCTGGCGCGAAAAGATGCTCCTGTCTTGTCTTATACTTTCCCTGCTCTGTCCCCAGACTCAGCTGTTTCTCCAAGGAGTCCTGGTCTCCTTTTGTGGAGGATGCATTTAGATACTAATATCTCAGCGCTCGGTGTCTTCACTGTCACTGGGTGCCACTGCTGCCAGTCCTCGGTGGGCAGAGACTGGGAATGTGTACACATGCGTATACTAATTTCTGTAGCTGTCTATATGATTCAGTATGTCTCAACATTTAAAATCATGAATTTGTTGTACCTTAAACTCCATTTAAAATTTGACACTTCTGGATTGATCATAGTTTTTTTTTCTTTGCATATTCATAATTTCTTTCCCCAACTGTGAGAAGCCTAGTCCTGCCACAATCCTCCATATAGTGACTCGTTGGAAATATTCCCCAGCTTGGAACTGATATCCTGTCTTTCACACCATTCTCCTGCCCACAGCCACCACTGTGGAAGCTCCTCCGCCTCTCTTGGACTTCAGTGCCCCATGCCAGACTGCGCCCTTGCCGCGCCCGAGTTGATGTCCTTCTCACTATGTTCCTACGTTCCACCCTGAGTGGCCACCACTGCCCCTGCCTTTGCCCAACACAGTCCTCACCCAGCCAGGCTCTGGTGGCCCTCGCGAAGCAGCACAGATTCCTTCCTCGCCCTGTTCAGGCTCTCACACCGGATGCCAGGCTGCCGTAACTGTCCCTGCACTGCTCACGGTGCTTGGCTCTGACACCACGCACTGGGCTGCCACCATGTCCTCTGCTTGGGTGTCCTCCTTGCTCTGCTTTGACTCCAACGTTGGGCTGCCTCCACCTTCCATCACCTTCCCTTGTGCAAGACCTCTTCCCACACCAGGTCTCTGCTATTTCATGTCAGGTCATGCTTCCGCCCCACCTGCCTGAAGGCCCACATGGCTTGCCCCCACTTAGATTCTCTATTTTTATTTTTTTAATTCATATTTTCATTGTATTTTTCCTGTTACCATTACTCTTATACCCATCTCCCCATCCCCAGCAATTACGACACTGTTGTCTGTGTTCATGGAAACTTTTTCCTTTCTGCTCAATCCCTCTACCCCCCTACACACCAGGTGTCATCCGCTCTCTAATGATTCTTGTGGGCAAGCCTAGATATGAACTCACACAGGCATGTTGGGGTCCACTTGGTGGTTCAACCCCTTACTGCCATGACTTTCTGCATCATGCCTAAGATCTTTGCTGTCTTTTGCCCATACTCTTTTAGGAAAGGATGCTCACACAGGCCTCTTACTGGAAAGGCCTTTTCGATCTGAAGCTTTATTCCTTCTCATTCCTACCCCTTATCCCTTGGTCTGCTCACTAAAGACAAAGAATGAATTTGAGTACATTAAGGTTATCATCACATTTCTCTCTAAATCTTCACCTTATAGTCTCTAATTCTAGATATGACATTTCTTATATATCACAGTTTTTATATTCTTTAATACCTTGATTACTTTTGTTGGGAATGTTCTGTGTTACTAATATTCTTTAAATTTAGCTACTAGTAAACTCACCTCCTTTGACTTGAAATATATACCTGTATTAATTCAGCCCATGACCCATCAAATCTTCTAGCCCATACATCAAAAAGAAAGTTCATGCTGAGCTGCTGTTTTCTAACATTCTTAGGTCTATCCTTCATAAAACTCTCCATTTATTTAAAAAATAAAGGAAAGAAAAGAAATTCTCTTAGAATTCAAAGTGATTTGATCCAAATGTATAAACAAATTGCAGGGGAAATATTTGAAATCACTGGCATATTTTTAAGACATTCCAAAGCTCTTAATTTACTTACCCAAAATAGCATATGCTTATAATGACATTTCTTCACAATTTGTTGTGGAATCCTTAAAACAACCAAGCTTTTCAAAGTTCTTTGTTATCACTCACTTTCTGCAGGTCTACATTCAAAGGAGAATATCCATATTAACGTACATCGGATCCACAATTTATCAATGAATAATTTAGTTCAAATGTATTCCCAGGCATAACCCCAACATATAAAACATGTGGAATCTCCCTTGTTGTACCTTGTAATTCCACCTTAGCTGTTTTCCCATCTCCTGAAGTATTTCCTGTGGCTGTCACAGAATATAGCAGATGCACTAGACGGATTATCAAGGAGCTTCAAAAACTATTGAACAGTCATTTTGCCACAAATAGCTGGTCTGAAAGAGCAGCTTCCATTACTAGCCTAATAGGTCCCCTGTCGGAGTGCTGGAGGATGTATTTATTAAACTCTAAGCCCAGCTACTGTCAGGATGAATTGGTTGTTCCTTAATAGGAAGGTGATGATTGAAATAAGTCACTTAGAGATGTTATACAGACAGGCCATTTATCCATCCATCCATCCATTCATCCACATTGTTATCAAGAGGAAGATCCCAAACTAGCTGTTGAACAAATGTCTGAATTTTGAAAGGGAGCACCATTAGCCGAGACCCTTAGTTTATTCTCAAGTGTCCCATGGATGGGGCATGCCATCACATGGCTTGTACTCTCTTGTCAGAGGACCAGATCATGCTCTTGGAGGGTCTTTTGCTTTGAGCCACAGGATATTCCCGAGTTTTGCTGGCACTGTCATCACCTTTGGTCTTGTATGTTCAGGCAGGCGCTCTGGCTCAAAGGTCAAGTCTACTTGCATCACTTTCTTTTCAGTTGTAGAAACACTGTTGTCTTCACCGTGATTATAGACATTTTGGTGTATATTCATGTCAAGTTTCTGTAACAGGGAGTTGATAAAGGAGGGGAGACTAGCATTTTTTAAGTAACTGCTCTGCATCAGACAGGGTGTTAGGTGCTTCTTATTTTATTCTGTGCTTCTCTCCTGGTCGACACTTTCCCATCTCCCAGCCCTAGCTTCAGTCAGCCGTGACCCCTTGATCTAATTAGGTCTCCCTCCTGCTATTTTCTAAATTTTAATCTGGTGTTTTCCATTGTCCTTTTATAATGATCTGCTCATAATCTCTTATTCCAATAGGACATGCTATTTGAATGCAATGGTTATGGCTGTTGGATAATTCACTTATCTTGTGAATTTATTCCACCATGAAAAATAGTATAGCATTAGGACCTCCCTGATAGGGTTATTAGGGGTCTGAAATGAGTTAATAATGTAAAATTCTGGCAACTGTGCCTGACAATAAATGCTTAGTCCTACTTCACTTCTGCAATTTCTACAACTGCAATAACAATGACTATTGTTACTGCTGCAACTATTACTAATATTTACTTGTTGGAGTATGTCGCCACTTAGAATGGATGCTTGATAAACATTTTTTTGAGTGAACGAATTCCTAATATTCAGAGCCATCGAGTGAAGTCCCACTATTAGGGAAATGAGGCTCAGGAGGACAAGACCGTACCTAGGGCTGCCCAGTTATACAAGTGGGAGGGACCCAGCTTCATGTCCCCTCTTGTGTTCTGAGTGTGATGTCTTTTACCTCCACATCTCATGGTTTTAGGCAGCAGGATTTCATTATCCCGTTTCATCGTCCATAAAAATTCTGCAGAATTAAAATCTGTAAAAGAAAAAAAAAGTCTTTAAGGATTCTGGTCAAGAGGATGGTTTCCTGGTTTTGTGGCCTTGTTTAGAGGATAACTTGTATATGTGTTCCTGACCCCCCTGTCACCACCCTGGCTCAGGGTGCCCTGAAGTCACCCTGTTTTTCAGGAGGGCCCAGGGGACTTGGAAAGCTCCGAGTGTGAAACCAGGACCTGCAGCTGGAGTCTGCAGCTGGAGGCGCTCTGTCCCTGGGCTTCCCGTCTGCCTTGAAAGCCCTGCACAATTTACAACAGCTAAGTGCTGGAAGCAGCCTAGATGCCCATCAGTAAATGAGTGGATCAAAAAATTATGGTACATTTACACAATGGAATTCTATGCAGCAGAAAGAAAGAAGAAACTCCTACCCTTTGCAACAGCATGGATGGAACTGGAAAGCATTATGCTGAGCAAAATAAGCCAGACAATGAAACATAAATACCATATGATCTCACCTTTAACAGGAACCTAAACAACAAAACAAAGAAACAAGCAAAATATAGTCAAAGACACTGAAATAGAGGACAGGCGGAAAGTGACCAGAGGAGAGAGAAGAGGGACTTTCAGGGGAAAAGGGGAAGGGTTTACAGGAACAAAGTTAAAAGACACATGGACAAAAACTAGGGGGAGGGTGGTAATGGGAGGGAAGTTGGGTGGAAGGGCTTGGCTGGCTGGATTGGGAGTAAAGGGGAGAAAACTGTACTTGAACAATGATTAAAATTTAATAAAAGGCAAAAAAAAGAAAGCCCTGCTCCCCGAGTGGCTTCCCCAGGGCAGGCGCCATCTCGTCTGACAGGTGACTGGCTGTAATTTGGGTCATTACACTTTCTTGCGGGCAGCGAGGCCATTTTTTCTCTTCTAGACACGACCACTGTGTGGTGGCCTTGTGAGAAGGAGAACTGATTCCTCCTTCTCTTTGGCTTCTGGTGTCACCAGGCAGTACTGGTGGTGGGGGAAGTGGGCCCCAGGCCCCTTTCTTAGCCCATTCCTCTGTGTGTGGTGGGGGAGCGGCCTCAGGCACAGGTGCTCTGCGAGGTAGAAGGGGAGATTAGAAGGGTCACACCTGGAGTGCCACAACCTGGGACTAGTGTGGGAATTGGCAAGGGCCACAGGGAAAGAGCCCTTGGTCAAAAATAGCCCTGCATTTCACCCACAGAGATACCTTTGTGTTAAGTTCTGAGAAAGTGTAAGCTCAGAAAGGCAGCCGCCTCAGGGAGAATTACTCTGGTCACCTGGCTTAGGCCAGTTCCCTTCAAGAAACACATTTGGATGAAAATTGGTGAGAGAAAAGCTAGTCCTTCTGGGAAGAACCAGGCAGGGAGGAGCTGGGGTGGGGAGCATGGAAATTGCCAGAAGGCAGGACAGCCCATGCCTGGTCCAGTATGTAGAAGAGGGACTGGGAAGGGGAGGTGCCATGGTGACAGATACACACAATTCTGGCTTTTCCTTAGAGCCTGCCTCAGTTGTCAGCTGTACCCAAAACAGCACTTAGGGAGATGGCATGGAATGATAGATAAAACACACCATCCTTGGGGTCAGAAAAGTGGGATTCGGTCATATTTGGTCAGTTACTCCCTTAGTAATGTTGGTGGGGTGTGTTAACCCTCCAAATAGTTTCCCTATTTGTCGAATAAGGGAAGAGCTCTCAGATTCTCAGAATCCTTCACATAGTGTTTTATGACTCTGAGAAGCAGCCACATTTCTATAAAACTGCCAGACTAGGTGCCAGGCTGTCTGTGTGTGGCAGATGCTTCTTGTCTTCTGGGCCCAAGAATCTGGGCCACAGGTGACCTTGGGTCCTAACGGCATCCACTTTCAGCTCTTTACCCAAAGGTTATGACTTTGTTAAATTAACGTTTGTTAAGTGGGGCTGGAGTTCAACAACAGACCACAGGAGAAATGAAATAGAGCTTATTATTCCCAAGTCCTAGAGGAAGTACCCAGCATGCCTTGAGGGCTATATGGAGAGGTCAAGGCAGAGTGCAGACAGAGAGAGGGAAGACATGGGGCTCACATCTTTATTTAGGTCCATTGGGGGAGTATTTTGTGGTTCCCAGGCTAGGGCCTGATTGGTCAGTTCAAACCAAAAGAGAGGGGTGTGGGGAAGCCCCATGGAGGGTTATCTGAGGGATGCATGAGGGAAACAGGCACAGGGAGGTGGGGGGAACTGTTGATCACAGGGCTGTTGTGAAACTCCTGTCAGGACCTTACATTCACCTGTGACTCCGTGCTGTTGTCCAGGATGTGTGCTTGCATGAGGGGCTGGCATCCATTTAAGGCCCCTGCAGGCTACTTGGGCAAATAAGACAGTTGCCGGGGCAGCAGGGCTGTGGATCGGCTTAGCTCAGCACTCCACACCAAGGCACTGACTATGGGAATGAGACCTCTGCAAGCACCAGGAGTGTGGTGGTCTGCCAAACCCTGATCTAGGTCTCCTCTCTCTCTCTATCCCACCCTTATGAACTCAGTTTCCAAACTCTGCCAACTTACCTTTGATGTGTTGTGTTTTTTTTCCTTTGGGTTGAATGAGATTAATGTTTAGGAGTGGTTGGCTGATCCCCCCACCCCCTAAATTCTCCTGCAAGTGAGAAGTGAGAATAAGAGTGGCTTGGGTTCCTAGTTGAATCTACTTGCCATCCTTAGAGTCCTTATCAGGGGCCATTAGTCTCTGGAATAGGCCCAAGTGATCAGATCTCCCTCTTCATAAAGGTCCAGTGCTTAAAATGAATACTGTCTGCAGAAGCCATCCTATTCTGTTGAATTATGATCTCTGAATTCTCTGTTTTATTAGCTCAAGTCACAGTGTATGTGAAGGACAGGAGAGG
The DNA here is from genome assembly GCA_004024845.1 of Tonatia bakeri. NCBI lineage: Eukaryota > Metazoa > Chordata > Mammalia > Chiroptera > Phyllostomidae > Tonatia > Tonatia bakeri. The sequence goes on along the minus strand of PVIA01004895.1, from coordinate 61,483 downwards.
ATATAGTGATCATTGAGATTCTTGTTAAATCAACAAATAAACACATCCCAAACCTGAGGAAATGTTGGTGATGCTGGGGGCGCTTTCTGGGCTCTGGGCTAGGGAAGCTGATGGTGGAGAGCTGTGCTACAACATTGCGGTGGGGACAGAGTCACACCTCCTCTGGTTTGTTAGCTGGGGCACAAATTGAGTGTCGTCCCCATGCCACCCAGGTGGATACCAGCCACAGGAACAGACAGAGGAGGCTATTTTGCTTATAATAGCTGGTGTCTAAATAAGCTTGTATTATTTATAGTGACAACTTCTCTGCCCTCTGCTTTTTCGCCAAGCCAACCAGCTTTGAGGAATCTGTGGTTGGAAGGCACCTTAGCATCCACCTCTTGAAGATTCCCTCCCAATTTAGAAACCCTACTGCTGGTGTTACTGCCATATGGTTTGCTGAACACTTACTTGAAGGGTTGAGAAACTCACTACTTATGAGGAGACATTATGCCATTCAGCATTCCTAAATAGCTCCAGCTATCAGGAAGCCACATGTTAGGAAGAGCTGACAGCTGTCTCCCTGTAACTCTAATTCATGCTCTTTGGAGACATACACAGGTCTCCATGGCTGCTCTTCAGGGAATTGAAGCACCCTTGACCTACCCCTGCCCCAGTCATTCCATTGTCAGTGTTGCTCATCCAGATCTTTGTTTGACATCTTCCCCGATCCAGAGCACTCCTACCCCAGGGAAAATCCATTTGTGTGCTGAGATATCCTATAAGCATGTCATACTTCTGCCACTAAAGTGTAATAATCAAGACCTAACTATTACCAGGGTCACCCTAAAGGTGATCTATTCTTGGAAAACACAAAGTAAGAAAGCCTGGACTCTGTTGTAGTTGGTTGGTCTGGGCTGGCATATATACCAGAGAATGAGACTGAATGCCCCAGGAAAGAGAGGCAACATTGGGCAGCTGGTGGTCACACACACACACACACACCCCTTGAAATATAGTCTGTGGAAACACTAACCTTAATTTATTTTCCTCTCCCAACTTCTGTCTGGTAGATCCATTCCTACTATATTCCATCACAGAAGCTAGACATGCTCCCTCCAGCAATCATAGTTAACTCTGGAGGAAAAGACTTTACATTTTCCAGCTCTTACTCTATCCTCAGCTCTTTCATAAGTCACAGCATGATTCAGGGCATGTCCTTTGCTCCTGCAAAGTGAGGAAGTTGGATAGGGTCACTGCCAAGTATTTTTTTCGCTTTTACTGGAAAGCTTCCATCTGCTCTACTTGCATACTAGATGCTGGCGCTGACACACCTGGTTGGTTTTCAGATTTATCTGCAGTACTTGTGCCACTGGTAAGAAGTATGCTGATGAGTAATTTAATCCCCCCTCACTCCTGGTGTATGTAGTTTACTGGATGGAGATTTGGGAGTTTAGGAGTCTTCATCTCAATATTCATGCATCACCTCTGAAATTGCATGGGAGGATGCAGAAGGAAAACTGAGGATAACAGCTGCTGGGAAGAGATCTCTGGATCAGAGGGTGGAATCAACCTGGAGTCCAGTGCTAGCCACAGACCATCTGTGAACTCTGGACAAGTCACCTGACCTTCATGTCTTGGTTTTTCTATTATACTATTTTGATAACAAAGTTTCCCCTTAGAGGAGATTTATATACCTGTTAGGTCTCCTGCTGCCAGGAACTGACATCCTGGCAGATGGGTCTTGCTGCCATCCAGTCATGTAGGAGAGTGTTAGAATATCACTGGCAGTGGACATTGGATTGTGCCACTCAGAGCCAGCCCCCTTTCGTGCTGAAGAACTCTTTCTTCCACATGTGGGCAGTTCTTCTGGTTGATAGCAGCCTCCCACCCCCTGCTCCCTGTTCAGGTTTTAATTCAATGTAGGTGTTGCCCTTGGCTGAAAAGATCCCTTTGCCTTAAGGTCACTGCTCCCTTCCTTGAAACAGACTTTTTCTAACATTGTTATCCCAAGTCTGGATAAACTTCCCAGGACAGTGCATAGGGTGCATATATATGGGAATGTATTCTGAAGGTGCCAAATCAAGGGGGAAAGTTGGATGAGGGAGAACTTAGTATACAGATGCATTCTTCTGTTATACAGGATTTACCAGCCCCCAGGAAATGCTGTGAACATGTTAGGATGGCTCTGGGAAGCATGGAGATAGTGATGGCTGGAATCTAGGAAGGTAAAAATGCCAGAAGTACTGTGGCAGATGGCAGATCAAAAGTCTCAGAAAAATGAGCATGCTAGGATATTATGTACTATGGAAGGCCGGGAGATTCACCAGCTGGTTCTATTTAGTGGGAGGACCCAGAAGATGCTCCATTACTCAAAGCAATAAGAGATGTACCAGAAAGAAGGGCACCAGAACTCCATGGTAGCTCTCTCTGAAGACCACAGCTGACAGTTGGAGAATTTAGAGAATTAGGTTTACTAATAGCAATGGGATGATAAGATCCACAAATAATAGAGGCCAAGTTGTGATGCTCAATGCTCAGAAGGAAATGGGTAAAACTATGATAATGAGGCAGGGTCAGAAAGGCGAATGACTGCTATGCCCCCAGTAGGTAGAATACATGGATTTTGCACCTGTTTCTGGACTAACTTTAGAAGTTATGCTAATTGTGTACATGCTAGAAATTTGTTCAAACCAACTCTGTCTGGGAGAGCCTAGCATAGAGCTCAGCAAGCTCTATGTAAAGATTCAGATAGTAAATATGCGTTGCAGGCCACACCGTCTCTGTCGCAATTACTCTGCTCTTCTGTTGTCGGGTGGAAGCTGCCTTAGATAGTATGTGAATGGATAAGTGTCTGTGGGAACTTCATTCACAAAAACAGGTGCTAGGTCAGTTCTGGCCTGCAGGCCATAGTTAGCTAATCCCTGACCTAAATAATACACAGAGTCTAAAAAAGGAGATGCCCACTGGTCTCCCTTGGCCAGGAATTAAAGATCTTCCACATTGTGACACTGGATTACAGACCAGCCAGGTAGGTTTTGATCCAATATTGTTGGTTTTCCCAATCAAGTCTATATTACACGTGTTCTATGTACAGGTCCTAGGGAGGTAAAGGTACACCAAACATGAGCCACACCTTTTAGGGGTTAACAGGGAAGTGGAGGATGAGTTGGTGGTGTGGTTTTTTAAATATTACAAAGGCTCCATGAGGGACAGAAGGCAATGCGGACCTGGAAGAATGGGTGACAGATTCTCCTTTCAGACCCTTTGAAATGTGTCCAACAGCATGATGTGTCCACAGGGACAGCATGCCTGGAGGTTAGGCGGCAAAGCATTGTGTGATAAGGACCCAGCTGAAAGGTTAAGTGGAGGCCAGGGCTGTAGGCTTTATCTCAAACATGGTGGGAACAATCGGAAGGTTTTAATCAGAAGAGCAGCACCGTGAGATTTGCCTTCTACAGAGGTTCTTTGGAAGCAGATTGCCTGATAGTTGGGAGGTATGGGACAGGTAACAAATAAAAAACATAGCATTTACCCTCTTTTGATATTATACACAACCTACTTTTAAATTAAGTTTATTACTCATTTCTATCTAACCTTGCTACAGTAGAAACAACAAAAGGAAGAGATTCATTTTTGTTCCCCACTTTTGCTTTTCAAATGCCTAGGCTAGTGCTGGACAAGGGATGGTGCTTAATATGTACTTGTTGAATGAATAAATGAATGAGTGAAAGTTTCCCTTTTTGTGGAACAGAAGATAGAAGTGTAATTCCAGTTTTAGTTTCATCAAAGGCTGGGAGAAGGAACTATCTTTAGTAAATTGATTCACAGCTTTTTGGCTACACAACAGGCTATGGAAAATCCAACATGACACAGACTGGTACAAGCAAAGATTCAAACTGGGACACATTACCAGTTATACAAAGGGCAGCTCTCAAGAGCAATCTGTAAAGGAAGGACCCTGGGCTGAGAATCCTGGAGCCTGTATTTTCATCCGCACCCTGTCACTTACTTGTGGGTACCTGGCTGTGACAGTTCCTACTCTACCTCCCAGTCTGCAGGACAAGACTGACTCTTACTTATCTCAGTATAGCTCAGTGGGTCTGGCCCATAGGAGGTGCTCAGCAAATAGATGTTGAATGACTGCTGTAATAGGAGTTAGGAGTGGACTCCTTATGGCCCACAAAGTTGAAAAGGTGTGGTCCAGATGATAGAAGATAAAGCCCACAGGATACACCATCTCCCTTCATTTTTAATAATGTGATATTGTGGCCAGGCATCCCCAGCCACTTCCCATCTGTTCATTTTCTGGTTCCTGATACTCAGATTCTTACTGCAGGTAGAGAACTGCAGGTCCAGCTCAGCGTGCCGTCTATAATCCCGAGCCCTCCTGGAGATACAGAGGTGACTCAGAAGTACTGGTGTTGCAGCAGCTGCTGAGATCTGGTGCTCCCACTGCAGGAAACTGGCTTTCCATGTGACCCTCTTAGCCAGGCCAGCATCCCCCAGACACTGTGGCTGATCTCTGATCCCCGAACACTCTGGCCTTACTGAGTTTAAGAGCCCTGCTGGGAAGCAGATAATTTGCTTCATAGGAGCTATTCCAGTCCCTCTCTTCAAAGCTTCCCGTTTAATTTTCCACCATCTGCTCGGTTCTCTGTGCCGGAACAAGGCTTTATATGCAAACTTTGCAGGGAAGACAACTTAAAAAGCTGAGAGAGAGAGAACCAAGCAGGCCAGAATCAGAAGTCATTTCCAAATTGGTTGTGGCAAGAGGGAAAGGATCTTTTCTATTTTCGCTATGTCTGTCCCAGGGCTGTGCCTGACCCCAGTGCAAGCTGCTGGACAAAGTCTCCAGCCACCCTTTGAGTAGCCAGGACTGAAGAAGCACCAGCTCTGTTTTCTTTAATTAGTCCTGTGGCCTAGGGCAGAACTCTGGGGCAGGGGAGTGAGGTTTAGCAGCCGGGAGGCTGAGAGTTCAGTCCCACTGTGAGCACATGGCCTTGCGTTCGTCATGTACCAGGCTCGAGGCACCGAGGGCATCCAACTGTTCATACAATGTTTCTGCCCTGGAGGAACTCATGGTGTATCAGGAGGAAGAGAAGGGCAACCAAATATAACACCATATGCCAAAAGTGTGCTTCCTGGGAGTCCCAGTGGAGTGCTGGGGGAGCACCGACTCTGGGTGTGCTTTTCTCAGCCTGAGTCAAACTTTCAGGCCACACCTGGCAAGTTGGTGGAGTTGGTATCATAGAAACCCATCCGTCTGAGAGAAGGACGATGGTGAGGTTCGTCCTAATAAGAACTCCTTAGTCGTGGAGAGAAAAGTACCTCTGAGTATAGTCTAGTGTTGGCCACTAAAGGGTGTGTGGAGGACTGAAGTACCTCTGGATTAGGTGTTCTACTTAAACGTGCGTGAATCAGCGGGGTACAAGCAGCACAGCTGGAGTGCCCCCCTGCCCCTCGCCAACCAGTGGAATTCTCAAGCCAACTCTTAATGGCTTGTGAGAGCTGCCTGGATGCATGTCTTTCCAGCGACATCGTTATGGTGGCCTGAAATTGGCCACAGTGGGAGTATTTAAACCATGGAAATTGCCAAGTAAATCAGGGCTATTTTTTCCCCTGGAAAGGGGGTCATTAAACATTTACCAGCATACCACTAGCAGAAGGTAACCAACAAGGTAAAAGGGAAGAAAATCTTGCCTCCCAAACAGAGCCTGGCCACAGTACTGTTGGGCACGCTGGAGTTCTAAGACAGGATTTCCCATAATATGTTCTACATAACACGAACCTTGCACTTTATGTGCCTCTTGGAGTTATGCTGCATACCAGCATATTCAAGGCTCTGAGGAATTGGCATAAAGAAACATGCTTAATTTTGTTTAATTTAGAGTAATGCTTATTAAACTTTAATGTATGTAAGATTCACAAGGGATTTTGTTAAAATACCGGTCCGTGGTGAGGCCGAGTTTCTGTGTTTTTAAGAAGCTTCCAAGTAATGCGGATACTGCTGGTCTAAGGACTACACTTTGAGAAAAAACACTTTAGAATCCAATGACTTATTTAATCATGGGTATTAGCAGAACTCTGACCCTGGGAGTCCACTTTGGAAATCTTGCTGAAATGTATGGCCGTTGGTAGATGGGGGTGGGGAGGAGTGAACACATCCGGTGAAGATCACTGCGTCTCCTGAGTGGGGTGGAGGCTGTGGGACTGCAGCAGCAAGAGAGGACCTGGGGAGACCACAGTTTTCATGGCAACAGTGGTGGCACGTGATGGAAAATGCTGCCCGAGATGGGGATGGGGGTGCGTTCCCGTGAGGGCAGACCTATCAGAGAGTGCAGGGGAGGCCCTGCAAGGGGAACCTTCAGAAAGTTCTGGTGAGAATGCTTGGCAGGAGACTGAGTTTCTACATTGTAGACGGTCATATAAGGAAACAAAATATTAGACATTATTGTGAATGTCAACAGTTTATACCCACAGGCCAGTAAAGACTGGCCAAAATAAATTAATAACTCTCCGAGGAATTTGGGAGAGTTTCTCAGAAGAGATGACAAATTCTATCCTGTCAGATGAGTAGAAATCCATTTATCAAAGGTGAAGTGTGGACTTGGGTAGGGGAGGAGCAGGAAGGTGGTCTGTCCTGAAGGTGGAAAGCATTTCAGTCTAAAGGATCAGAGAAAGCCGGGGCCTGCAGGGCGCTGGTCCAGGGTGGGGCTGCGGGTCGTGCGCAGCTCTTTCTTCTGCCTGGGGCCCAGCTTGTATGAAAATGAGGCCGAGGTTGTGTGGAGTTCAGAGTGTGTGCACAGGCTTCTGGAGGCCTGGCGTCTGGCCAAGGAGGAAAAGGAAGTTCCAGGGGGCGGGGGTGGCTGCGCAAGCAGAGGGAGTAGGAAGAAAAATAGGGTCCTGAGGAGATAAACTTTTCAAACGAAATCTTACCTGAAGAGTCAGGGGACCAAATTATATTTAATGACTTGACATCATGTGTTGGCCTTATTGCTATAGATAAAATTATATTTCATAGGGAGACTCACTAATGTAATAAAACTGGAGGAGTAGAGAAGTTTCCACTGGTTTCATATGGAGTGTTTATAGTTCTGGCCTAAAAACTTGAGGCACCAGCAGACAGCAGCTCATCAGCCCAGATGGGGGCTGTGAGCCAAGTCTGGGATGGGCAGGAGGAAAGGGGGCTCTGGGAGGTAGCAGGCCCCCCATGCAGCACTGCACCAACTTCCCTGCTTCAGATAGTCCCTCTCTGAAAGCATCCACCCTCCTCCCTGGAGGCTCTGATTCTATCCCGCAAGTTTTGGTTTATGTATGTGTGTCTATGCTTATCTCTCCTGCCAGTTGCTGAGCTCACCAAGCAAAGGGGTCTTGATGTATGAAATAAATAATACAACTAATATTTATGAGCACTTGTTATGAGATATATGATTTCAAAAATGTTATTTCCTTCAACTTTTATGTCAGCCTCTCAAGGTAAGTATGGCTCTCCCATATTCACAGGAAAGGAAACCAAGTTGCAGAAAGGACGAGAAACTTGTGAATGAATGTCTTTTGGGGTCAAGTTCTCTAACTCCCAGCCCATTGCTCCCTTTCCACGCTGTAGCCAACTCTTCTGCAGCTCCGCCCTCCTCCTGTGCTCAACCCAGACATGTGGTTGGCCTTGTGAGAGATGTCTCAATTAACTCTGTTCATCCTTCATCCAGAAATTGCTTGTTTTGGAAGACATGCCCAATCAATGAGGTGTGGAACAAAAATATATTTCAAACTCAGTGGATTCTACAGTTCGGTTTTTGCCAGTCATATGTAGATTTTGCAATTATAATCCATTCATTCAACAACTAGTTCACTGTGGTTGCAGTGGTGGATGAGACAGACATGGTCTCTGTGCAGAGTCTAATAGCACTGAGGACCCCATAACATGCCTTGGGCATTGCCTGTAACATCCGTCTCCTTTTCTAAGTCTTGCCCACAGTTTATCAGTTGCCTCTCTGTTCATGTGAAAAAAGCTCTGTACTCCTAGCTTCTAAATCTAAAAAGCATTAACACACAGATGCCGTTTTAATTTACCCTTTTACCTATGGTCAGTTTCGCTTGACCTCTTTATCTTAATGAGTTCAAGGTTGTAGATTTTTGGGCAAAGGGGTCATGCCTTTGGTGTAAGCCCAGAGCACCCTGGGCTCTTAATAATTAGCAGCAAAGAGGGGAGGGTATAAGAGCAGAACATCACAAGCAGAGATTAAAGAGGTGAGTCCCCTCAGAGTAAGCACTGGGTTATGCAGGTGGCTGGTTCATGTGAGAGCACAGAGGAGGACTAATTACCCTGATCTAGACAGAATCAGGAAATCTACAGAAGAGAAAATATCTTTGTTAACACCTGAGGTTCAAGTAGGAATGGACAGGCAGAGGGAGAAATGTATGCAAAGCTCAAAAGGACTGAAACCATGGTGAGGAAGCTAGTGGTTCAGGATGGCTGGACCACATACTCTGCTGGCTGCAGTGGTGAGAGATGCCGGGCTGTGTTGGGTTTAATGTGGAGAGCAACAGAGACTCAATGACGGGTTGGATGGGGAGTGGCATGGCCAGATTTTTATTTTTGAAATGTCACTCTGGCTGCAATGTGGAAATTGGTTTGTAGTTAAAACAATACCAGGGACAGGCAACTAGATGGAAAGCTGTTACAGTTGTCCAGGTGGAAGAAGATGATGCTGAACGGAGAGGTGGCAGTGGGAATGGCAGGGAATGGTCATGTTTGGGGGACACTTAGAAGGCGATAGCAGTAGGAGCTGGAGTTGCGTAGGGATGGATACATGGTCAAGGATAACTCAGAGTTGGCCAGCTTGAATCATTCTCTGAGATGGGGGACCAAAGAAGAGGAGGGATTTTGTTCATCAAGTTTTGTTTGTGAGTGAACAATAAAGAGGAAAAGTTCATTTTTCCCTGAACTGAAGTGTCTGTGGGACACTCAACCAGCTGGACAGACATGTCTGAGCTTCAGAGGAACAGAGAGAGCTCCAAGAACAGACCATTCACGTTTACAGGACAGATCTAGGTCAGTGAGCCCGTGAAGGAAGCCTAGAAGGAGAGGTCTGGAGGCAGGAGGAGTCTGCAGGAATGTGGTAGCATGGAAGCCAAGGCCTTGGAGCCCTTGGAGAGGTAGCATGGAGAGGACATTTCAGGAAGGACAGAGCTCTCAGCCTTGTCAAGGGTTCACTCTCACATGCTGTGCTTTCCGCTGTAGGACCTTTTGGTTTTGTTGCAGTCATTCAATCATGTGACTGAGGAAGGTTATAAGGAGCAGGCACTGAGAAGGAGCTGGACAAGCCTGGGGCAACTGCGGGGCTTGGTGGTGTAGCTGTGACTTTCTCGAAGTACTTGTGGCCAACATTTTCCTAAAGGCTCAAGATGTATGGGCCAAGAAAAGACCGGGGTTGAAGGGGCAACTCAAAATGTATCACATATTGTGTTTATTCACTTATTCATTAAAGAATGTTTATAGAGGGCTCATTGTATTCCAGAACCCATGTTAAACTCTAGGCTGTCATTATGGGACAGGTTCCAGCAGTCAATAGAGATGAGTTCAATAATTATGTAAATTAATTATAACTATGAAAGATACTACAAAGGGGAAGTATCAGGTGCTATGTGACTGCAGAATAGAAGGATTTACAGTGATTTAGAGGAGCAGGGAAGGCCTCCAGATAGAAGCAATATTTAATAATTGAGAAGTGAATGATGAGTAGGTCACTTAGTAGATGTTAACTATTCAAAGACAGAAGGATGGCACTGTAGGTGGAAGGAACAGGCTGCCAGGCATGTGAAGCAGGAGGACTCCTGGAGCACGAGGGTGTGAAAGCAGCTCTGTGTCCATTGTGCAGGAAGAGCTGAGGCAGAGAGAGATGGGGAGCTGGCGAGGAGGGCAGGCGTTGGGCTTAGCAAGACTTGGGTGGCTTCTCAGGTGAGTTATTGAGCTGTGGGGATGATGTGATTGGATTTGCATTAAAAATTCGCTGTGTCAACAGTGTGAAGGATGAACTGAAGGTAAGCATGAAAGGATGCAGACACTGTTGTGAGCATGCTTCACACACCTAACGGGTGCAGCTTTTATGAGTGTCTACTAATTGTAGCCGCTCCTGAGGAAGCTCTGGCACCTGTAGGGCATGTGGGTGGGGGAGTCAATGAGGAAGAAGTATGTGTTCTTGAAGAGCTTTGAATCTTTTGGAGGAAATCAAGTCATGAACCCTCTAGAGGTGAAAGAGCACAGGCTGAATATGAAATCAAGAGCTGAGGGTCGTGAAGCAGAGGACTCCAGGGGGGAGGAGCCACTGTGGACCGCAGCAGTGCAAGAAAGGCTATTGCGTGGAGGGGTACACTGCAAGGTGGAGTTCCCAGAGGTAGGGAGTATGAATGATGGGGTTCCCGGAGGGTCTCTGGTGGGGAGCAGGGAGAGCACATTTTAGTTTTGGAGGAGGACAGGGCAGGGCCACTGGAGGTGGCTCCTCAGCCACACAGATTTCTGGAGATCTTGGGCTTATTTATGTATTTACAAATGGATGTCCCCAAGGAGGTTTTCTCCCCCTTCTTGTCATTTCCCAGCAGAGCAATCAGCTTTGCAAAGCTTCTGATTTTAGGGCTTATCATGTTCCTTTGCTCCCTGGAAAGGACTATTTGCATGTTTATATAAGTCTTATTACATAGCTTTATGACTTGTACATGTAATAATAGTGAGCCAGACATTCATGGTATGTGTCTCTAGAGGAGTCATCAGTCGCACATAAAAATGTAAATCCATTTGGAAAAACACAGGCTAGTTATTGGAAGTGGAGCCTGCAGAACATGTGCCCCCAGCGATAGATTAGCAGAGGCCCAGCGACACACACACTCAGCTCAGACCTGCTCCTCAGAGCATCTGGAAACAGATGATGCTCGATGCCGCAGAATAATAAAATCAGCTAAGCTCCCATTTACAAGTGAAATATTGGAGGATTAGTGATTACATGGTTCTAAAGTGCATGTGAATATTTTCCCCCCAGTTTGGGGTGGGGTGAGGTGAGGCAAGAATGTGATCAAAGATTCCAGGGCTTATGTCGTGAATCCTGGAAGTCAGGTGTTTGAAAATAATAAAGTACAGGTTCCAGGTAGTTGATTTTCTCTACAAAATTGACCCATTGAAACTCTCTATGAATGACTGTACTTTCTCTGACAAACAGGTATCAATATCTAAAAATGCTTCCTGCAATTTCTTTCCACAAAGCAATAAGACAGTTTCAGATCAATAAGAGCTCTCTAAATGGTATCCTCTGCTCTGGCACTCCGGCAGCTATAGCCAGCGAAATGAAAAGGTGAGAAAGATAAAACAGAAATCAGGGTCCCCTGCCACGCGCCACTGGGACTCTCCCATCTGGCTGGACAACACAGAGCAACTTCGCTCTTTCCCGTTTTATTGGTTTCTCCTTCTAACATCTTTCAGGTCTTTCACGAGCAATTAAGACTGTTATTTGTCTGACTATTAAATAGGGAGCCAAGTACCTGAAAGTTTACGTCACATATAATTGAGGCATAATTTAGCTGGAAGGATCGTGGCTAGGAAGCAGAGAGGGGCAGACTCAGGAGTCCTGAGTGCTGGATGGGTGTTTGAGTTTGCTGCTCATCCAGCAAGGCTGTGATCATTCTGCAGCAAAACCAGGTCAAGCTATCAGCGCCATCTCTCTGGTTCTGAACTTCTCTTCTTTCTCTCTCTCGAGTTTTTAAGGACCCCTGTGATTACAGGAGGCTCAGCTAAGTAATCCAAAATAATCTTCCTATTTTAAGGTCAGCTGATTAGCAACCTAATTCCATCTGCAACTTTAATTCCCATTACTGTATAACCTAATGCAGGTTCTGGGGATTAGGATGTGGGTATCTGCGGGGGAAAAACTTTTCTGCCTACTGCAGGGGCCTCTGTTCTTTTAATCTCCACAGTACAGGGAAAGGGGAGAGCCAGGACTGGAGTCCGTGTAGCTGCTGTTCCGGCTTCGGCCGTTAGGACTTGCCGTTGGCAAAGCTGTGCACTCAGTGTTGTTCAATCTCCCAAAGTTTCCGACGATACCTCCAGGGTGGGGGCTCCCAAACCCTGATCTTCACAACAAACCATCTTCTTGATTGTCATCCTCTTGATCCAGCTGCCTACTGGATACTTCTTGACTGTTAGCCTACTGGATACCTCTTCTGGAATGTCGCCAGTCACTTTTATGTGAGGTAGCACCATTTTTGTTGAATCTGCCCGTCTTTCCCTCCCTTGCCCCTCCCTCTCAGTTGCCCTTGTCACCACCGCCCCACAGGCAGAAAGCTTAGAGGTTACCGAATTTCTCCTTCATAGGTCACCTACAGTCCCTCACCAAGTTCTGGCAGAACTACCTTTCTTCTTAAAGATCCTGGAGCCCACGTCTTTCCTTCTTTCTTACTGTCTCTGCACTCACGGCACTGTTCACCATCTCGTCCTGGTCTGCTGTATCGCCCGCAGCTTCTTACCAGTCAGCGGTGCACCCGTCAACACCCATTTCTTATATCAAACCTTTGTGGATGCCGCCAGAGCAATGCATATAAATACAGACGTCTGATTCTCTGTGTCCAGTGGTTCCCTGCTTCACAAAGTCAAAGTCTAACTCATCAGCCCATACTAATGGTGTCTATTTTCACATTCACTGCATATTTATTTGCCACCACTCCCTCCAGGTTCTACCTAGGTGATGCTGTCCTGTTTTACTGTCTTGCTGTGATTGCTCACACCTGCGTCTACCTGCCTTCATAGACAGGGAGCAACTCCAGGGAAGGGTGGTGTCTTATTCACCTCAATATCCTCCTTATGTCAAGCACTCCACAGATGCTTAGCAAATATTCAATAAAACAGCCACTAGTTTCTCCCTGTTGCTTGTAGCCACCCTCCCAGAGCAACTCATAGCAGTAGCAGTGATGCCAGCTGGGTGACAAGAGCCAACCGCTGTGCCAGCCAGAGTCTCAGCCAGCTCTAGCCATATTCAGGCCTCTCCCCTTGTTGCTCTGGGACACAGCTCCCAACATGCCGGTGCACCCAGGTCAAGTCAAGTCAGAGCCTTCTAGTTTTCTGCACCGACTGCCAAGGAATGGGTCTCAGGCAAGTGTCTCCTCCAGCCACTGTGGCTCATTCCTTACAGTTCATCCTCTTGTTTTCCTTGCCTTTTCTGCTCCTCAGTGAATCTCCTGGTGTAACCCTCTACCCTCTCCAAGGATGACACTGTGGCCCGTGGCCGAGGCCAGGTAGCTGCAGGGCCTGTGAGGATGAACTGCTTCTGGTCAGGGCTTTGTCCTCTGAACCTCACCACTTCTCACTTACTCTTAGGTATGGTAATAATTTTAAGATGAAGCAGCTGCTTATTCTTTCTAAAACTATTCTTATTGAATTAACTCATTTGGCCTCATCTCCACAGGGGTCACAGCAACTTTATGTTCTATCAGCTCTTCTCCAAGGATGTCACAATCTGGGAACTTTATGATAATTAGTTTCTACTTCTTTCTGTTACAGTAAAAAAAATTCCCAAATGTCTGTGTCTTACATGTGCTTTATGGAGGGTTCACGAGTTAATTATACTTACAAAAGGTGGCTGAACATTTGCGTTATTGGTGACACATCTTCAAAATGCATCGAGACTCCGTGGGTGTTTGTGCTCTGAAAGTGGTTCTGTGAATACGCAGACTGTGGCATCTGCACACCTGCATTTATGTTTACAATCTCTGACCCCAGGCTCCTATAAATAAGTGCCATGCAGGTAGCTTGTTGAGCAGAGGAGCAAGTGACTGAGGAAGGACAGGTGGGCGGGCATACTTATCATTTAAGCTTTTGGGCTCATGGCCAGGTGGAGACTGTCTGGGAATGATCAGTAGTGGGACAGCGGAGACTAGAGCGGAGCAGAGAAGGTCGTCTCTGAGACAAAGTACAGAATGTCTACGTGATGCTTGTCCGTCCTCACCCAGCACTCATGTGTTGCTTTCAGTTACACTAACAAACGGTGCAGGAAAGTCATTCAAACTGAACAACTGCACACAACAGCCAGCGAGTCTCCTGCAAGGAAGTCTTGGACTGAGGACTGGCTGTCAATCTTGGGCTTTGAAGAGCAAGGAGAAGTTTGCAGATCTCTGCACTGCTCCCTATTTCTCTTCTCTTTGCAGTGAGAGAAAACGCTAGGCCTGCCTGCTGCTTTACAATATGCTCAGGGTCATGGGGCGGGGTGGGGGTCCTGGCTCTCTGACTCCCCTATGTCTGTCCTTCATCAAAGGATCCTAATCATGGTTTGCTGTTTGCTGCAAAACAACAAAGGTTCAATTTTTAACCACAGACCAGATCTCTGCAAAAATATCTCCAGTATGAAATCTACCCTGTGCTCTCACCCCCTGCCCATCTGCCCAGTGACCAGAGGAGCTAACCGAGGTGGGCCCCTAAGCATCTGCTGGTGAAAACAGAAGGCATTCAAATCTTTGGGGGACACTCCATCACCCTGTGACGTTTTCCCTCTTCTCCACTCATCAGGCAGAGTTCTTCAAACACCCCATTCCTTACAGCTTGCATTTACTTGCCTGAAAGAAAATGGCTCAGATTTCTGCTAGATCACCTAATCCTTAGAGAGTGGTAAAAGCCCTCCCTAAAGAGATAAAGTGAAGAAAAACACAGGCCAAAGCGTTTTGAATATTCCCTGGCTTCAGAATCTGGTTGTAAACTGGGTTCTTAGTATTTCACGTGCCCAAATCCATTGAGCTCACCCCTACCTCTTTTCAGAGCCTGAGTGAAGAAAGCTACCTTGGAGACTTAAGCTTTTGGGAATCCAGAAGAAGCACTTCAGGTTTCCTGTGCTGTGTGGGTTGGGAGCATGCAGTGCCCAGCATGCTGGGCTGACAGTCAAGTCAAGCCTGCGTGTCTCTCTGTGATGCTGTTCTCAGGGGCAGGTATTGAATTCCTTGCCTGCCCAACGCTGGGGCTGCCTGCTAGGGGGTTGTCTCCAGAGTGAAAGTAGGGAGGTGGCCACATTTTTCTGGCAGATTAGTGATTCTTCTCCAATGCAGCTGGGAGTCCTTTAGGTGAAAGGCAGTAAACAAATCACCTGGTATGAATGCTGCCCTCCGAGTGGCTGGAGCCTTCTTACTGCGGAACCACCTACAAGCCTTTAGGGAAGGCAATGAATGGGGGCCTGCAGAGGGGCATGAATCATCCGTCTGTTTACTGACGATTGTGTAAAGGTCTTACACAGCTGAGGCTGGTTGTGAATAAATAGGCCGCTTTCTCCAAATCAGCAGCCCTTTGGATCTAGAGATGGGGCTTTACTGCTCCCCAGTGCTCAGCTCATAAATAAATCAAAGGTGCCAAAATGTGACATGGTGATGAATTTCCAAGGGTGTCACTCTGGATAGTGACAGTTGCAATACTGATAGGCCTGGGGAGGAAGGTAACAGGCAGGCCAAGTGTCTGTGTTCACGCGTCATTCACTGAGGCCTTTTGTGAGAGTGGACGACCCGAAATTCGTGTGACCACTACAGCCTGGCTTGCCCATATACCTCACTGAGCACACACTGGAAAAGCAAGGTGGAGAAGCTGCCGGGACCTAGTCAAACAGGCACGAAGGAATGACAGCGAGAGCTAAATCCTGGGGCCTAGACTGACAAAGACATGGTTCCCATGAGGCCCCTCTTCCAATGCCACCAGTTCTACCCCAACCCATTCTGCCTCTACCTGAGGGTCCTAGAGAGCTTTTTCAGAGAGACTTGGCAGTCATTGCCTAAAATTCTTCAGTGGCCCTGTTCATCGTAGGATAAAATCCCAATGACTGAGCACTGCATATGGAGTTCTTTGTAATGCTGACAACCTCCCTTCTGAGTTCATCTCCCACAACTCTCTGAGCATCTGCCACAGTGACTTCCGTCTTCTTGCCCAGGCGCAGCAGGCCTCTGCTGCATATACATCAGGGTTCTCCAGAGAAATACAGCCCACAGGATATATGTTCATAGATTTACTTTGAGGAATAGGCTCCCATGATTGTGGGGGCTGGAAAGTCTGAAGTCTGTGGGGCAAGAGGGTAGGCTGGAGACTGAGGCAGGATTTCTATGTTATAGTCTCAAGGCTGGATTCCTTTTCCAGAAACCTCAGTTTTGCTCTTAAAGGGCCTTCACCTTAATGGATGAGGCCCACACACAATATGGAGGGTGTTCTCCTTTCTGTAAAGTGAGTTGATTATGATGTTAACAACATCTGCACTCTGCTTTCACAGTCCCATCTAGACTAGTGTGCGACCAGTCAGCTGGGCACCATAGCCTTGCCACGTTGACTCATAAAATCAAACCATCACATGGTGCCTATCAGCATTCGCACATAGTGTTCCCATTGTCTAGGATCCTCCTGCCCATACACACAACACACACTGTCTGCCTATTGAATGCCCGTCCACTTTACAGAACTCATTTCAAACATTTCCTCATCCGCAAAGCTCGACCCTCTGAAAAGGAGCCAGATATTTCCCCCTTGCTGTTTCCTATCGTCTTTTGTTCTTCTGTTATTGCACTTAGTGGCTTATTTATAGCAGTGGCTTATTTGTTAAGTTGTCTTCAGGCTAGATTACTAGCTCCTTGAAGGCAGGGATTTTGTTTCATTCAACTCTGCATTCTCTACTAATAGCCCAGGGCATGGAAAGTAGAATGTGCTCAATAAATATACGTTGAATGGATTATTATTGTACAATATACTCATAAAACCTGCCATCTGGCTCATTTGGAGATAATCTGCCCTTTGATTTGTTTTTTTCTTTCATGGGAAACAACTCACAACATATTATATTACATCTCTGAACTGGTTAGTACATATTAGCCACTCAGTCTCAGTTTGGGTAAGTTTGGGGTAAGATCAGTCTGTATCTATGCCCTGGGCCCCTCCTCCTGGTCTGCTCCTAGCTCTGCAGGGGTGACATTCCATCAACTCTCCCAGCATGTTTGCTCCCTGTCACCACCCCGGCCCCTTTTCCTTGTCAGATGGTGACGGTTAGAACACAAGCACCACCATGGCCTCTAACCTCAGAAGTGACACTTTCCCTTGAACTTGGTCTCTACTGGGAGGCAGGGAATTTTCTGGGTAATTTGGGTTCATGAAATTAGAGAGAGATAGAAGGGAAGGGAAGGGGAGGGGAGGGGGAAGAGGAGAGGAGAGGAGTAATTCGGAAAAGACTCATTCTGGTTAGTCACTTCTCTGGTTAACTGGTTAGTAAGTCAACAGTCCCCTTTGCTCAGTGGTCACAGCCTTCTGCTCCATCACAGTGTTTTAACCACTGATGAATCCACTGACACTGGGCTGTCTGTTGTCAACTCAGCACTACCTCCTCCTTCCAGAGAGGCTGTGAGCCTCATCACTCCTAGGATTTTGGGAAAGAGTCTGCCAAGGAGAAACATCATGTGGCATTTGGAAGCTGAGAAAGAAGAAGAGGCCAACACCCTACAGAGACTGTAGTGGGCAGGTGCATTGATCTCTTCATTAATCTCTGATCCCCAAATTAAAGCCCTTTATATACTGGCAACGGAGTGGCTTCTAGTTGCTATTTTCCTCACGATACCCTTCCCATCTTTTTACTTATGCCAGCTCTTGGTGAACGATTTTGTTGATTAGTAGCTGAATAGCGGACAGGGCCCTAGACTAGGATTCAGGGTTCCTGGTGATCCAACAACCACAGCATGTCACTTCCTGTCCCTAGACCTTAGTTTCCCATCAGTAAATTGAGAGGATGAACGGGTTGCTTTGCAATCCCTCTCAAAATTAAAAATAAAACACAAATCCATCAAAATGGTGTAACATGTGACCTCCTAAATAATTTGCATGTCTACTAAATTCTGCCAGAGATTATGTCACCCCAGTTCCATGAGAAGCAACATTTGATTCCTTAGGCTTCTGAGTCAAATGTGTCACAGGGATGGACTAGGGCAGGTTGAGGCTGAGAACTGAAAGAAAGGATCATTGGTTCCAAGGCAGAGAAGCAGAACCAGGCCTCTGGGGTTTAGGAGTTAACTGGGGTGCATTAGGAGTCTCCTTTTAGTGCCCAGCACACTGTGCTATAGGTGATCTATATGCTGGAATATGAATAGAGAAAAACAGTGTTTATTACTCAAAGACAGCTCATGCAAATGAGGCAGCAGAGTGCTGTAAAAGAAGTGTTTTGTGCATGCAACTCCTGGAATCTTCATCCATAGCTGTTCTCTGCCCCAGAAGGATGCTTACCACAAACAATCTTTGCACATGAGGTGGATGGAGTGGTAAGAAGCCTTCAGATTGGCCATGGGCCTTGGAGCTCATTGTGGGTGTCCAAGCCTTGTTGGAGGGGGAGGCTTCAATAACACAGCCTCTGCTTTTCTCAGGGCTGCATGAAGCATCTTCAAATCCAGTCTGAACCTTTTAACTTGTCCTCAGTGGAAATAGGGAGCTTCTTACATGTTTTCCAGAAATTTAACCAACATACACTTCACCTGCCAAAAAACCCCAGTAAGCCTCTGGAGAGATACCAGCATTCAATAGACATGGTATCATGATGTTCTCTTCCAGGAAAGAAGATGGCAGAGGCTGAATCAGTGGTGACTAGTAGCATTGTTTTTCTTCCAGAGGTGGCTAATGGAATGATCTTTTGCACCTGGACAAAGATGCAATTACTCAGCCCACTTGACACAATACTTAGAAATTCTCTTTGGTTATACAATTTTAAAGAGAAAGGATCTGTCAGCTACTGATTTGCCTATTCCCTCTGGGAAGTGGATGCTCTCTGGTTCTTGGTCTCCCTGCAGCTTAGAGCTTCCTTTAGAGATGAGGTACTTAAGGAATATTGGTGGTTGGCATATGCTAAATGGGTTCCCAAAAATCTCCCAGGGGTCCTCTTGATTATCTTTCGTCCCATCCACTTGGGAGTATATTTCAGCCCGAGGCATCACATATTATAGATCAGAGCCTCTTTGGAAGATATTGATTTTCATGCACAAAGCACAGACTTCTAAATGAGAGAAGGAGTCCCTCCCTCAGGAAGAGAATCACCCCCAAGAGATAGGCAGGTGTGAACACAGGAGTTTAAGATACTGTTAGGACTTCTGTTTGAGTCCCCAGGTTGAGAGTATCTGTCTGTCTCCTTGTGTCCCCAGAGAGAGTGGCTGCTGATGACATCGTGTTGGTTTGAAGAAGCCCTTAGATGCATTTTTCCTCATCTTCTCTCTTTGTGTCATTTTCCTTCTTAAATTCTAACATATTGCTGTTGTGTTGGCAATAGTGAATACTATAGTGGAAAATGCCTCCGCTTCTTTTCACACAGACCCTGCTCCCCATAGGGTAACAACTTCCAAAATTAGACCCCCTTGGCATGACATTTCTTGATATTGAATTGAACAGAGGAAAAAATGATGCTTGAACTTTGGATTGTTTTTGATATGTATACACTTTTCAAAATACACTTTTTAGCTCTGACAATTTATTCATCCTAAAATACACACATGCAATGCTTGTATATCTGGCACTTAACCATTTATTGCAAAACATCTGATTAATTATAAATATTTTAGCCTATGTATTGATAGTAGCTGAAGTCTAAATACTGATGAGTACTATAGCTGGGAGATGATTTATCTCAGTGTTAAGAGTAGAATTTGATTTCCAAAGGTGCTGATATAAGCTGGTAGATTCTATTGAATGAATTCAGGATTACTGGTAAATGAACATGTGTTTGCATTTCAAAAATTGTGTTTGTATTACCCAAGAACTACACTTAGTACGGAGAAGTTGGAATCAGCAATACTTGAACGCGCTGTTGCCTGCAAGCAGGATGCCTAGTTCTGATAATAGATGTGCAAGGAGAGGGAGATTCAGGATGCTCTTACTGTGGCATGATGCTAATGTTGGGTTTCCTCCTGTTGTTATTAGTCTAGAGGCATTTTACAAACACAAGGTCAGTAGAGCTCCTCCTTCCCCTCCTCCCCTCCACCAGTGATATCCCCATTTTATCAGTACTTGCATTGATAAGACATCTTAATCAAGCTGTCTCCAAAGACTGAAGTCATTGGCAGCCTTTATTCCTACCATTCAACCAATAAACCCTCAAGTACAAATTTTAGCCTTCAGATACTTGAAAGCCATTTGTGGTTAGAAATGACTTCCCATGTACAGGAAATGCATTTGGAGATATAATTCCTTAAAATTTTTTTTGTAATTAATGGAATAAAAAATCTGACTGACTTTCCAGTATGCCAGAGAATGTATATTATTCTTTTGTGCATCAAAGTAACCTTATAAGATCTCCATTGTACAGAAGAGAAATTGCAAATTTCTCATGGAGGGTGAGGCTGGGACTCAAACCCCAGGCTATTTGACCCACAGTATCAAGGCTTTAGAAGATTATGAGCATGGCTGGCTAAAGTCTAGAGCAATAACCCTCCAGTTCTACTACTTGCCAGTCCTGAGAACTTAGTATTTCAAACAGCTGAGGAGATCTGGAGCCACCAGTTTCCTCTGTGGTTGGGTCCCAGAGGGCATCTGCTGACTGGGCAGCCCACTCTCCTCTTTTCAAGGAACCTTCCCTTGAGACCTGGGCACACACAGCCTACTCTAGTTCTGACGCCTTCTTTACGTGCCCAACCCTTCCTTCAACTCAACTTCAGGAGGATGCACAAGCTTAGGGGCAGGGACGGACAGCCTCTGAGGGACATTCTTTAGTTTTAAGTAGGCCTTCGCCATAACTTCTCCCTGACTTAGGATTGCTACCCCTCAGAGGAGACGTAGGGGTGGTGGTGGAGGTTTTCTAGCCTGGGCAGGGTAGTAGGTCAGTAGACAAGAAGAGCAAGTTGGACTGTGGTGGGATCCTTGTTTTGTGGGAAAGCATGGGGTGTGGGGCAGATGGCTGTGGGGGCGGGTGTGAGAGGAGAAGTTGGGGTCTGGGGGTGAGACTGGAACCTGGACCAGGGACAGGACAGGGGTCTGAAAGCTGGGGGAATGCAGAGACCTGCTCTTAGAGATATGTATCTCCTCCCCTTCCCAGTGCTCCTCTGGAGGAACTTTCCACATACCCTCCACCACACTGTCCTCCCTGCAGATACTCCCTTCCCAAAGGATGCTCCAAACGTTTCCACCTAAGATTCTCTCTCCATAGAGGTTCCCATCATGGCCTCTCCTGTACTCAGTTATAGGTCAGGTCCGTTTTCTAGGCAGCCACTGTTGATTCACTAGGGAAGAAGGGTCACCTGCCCCCTGAGATACTGACCTATAGGCCACTGACCTATAGGCCACAGGCCTGTGTTTAGATGGCTGTCTGTCACACAGAAAGCCCAGGGGAATGGAGGTCTGTCTGCAATGCATAGCCATTAGTTGGGCAAAACACATCTGTCTTCTGCCTTTATGAGGACCAGGTAGGCCCATCCCAGCAGAGCTGTGCAATGTCTCTCAGATGCCAGGGAACAGTGCCCTGAACCCCAATCCACTGTGTGCAGGAATTACCTGGTGAGCTTGTTAAAATAAAAGTTCAGATTCAGTAGGTCTAAGCCAGAGTTGGAGAGTCTGCATTTCCCCCAGGTGATGGGAATACTAAGGACCATGCTTTGAGTAGCCTGGCTCTATCTGCTTTTGCCCTAAGCTGACATGCCTGCAGACTGCTCACTCCTACTCGCTCAAAATGCAGCACCATCCCTGAGGCTGCTGGCTATTATGTGTGTCCATCTGAAAGAGACTGCAGTGATGGTCTTTCGGTGACCTAATTGATCTGGTCCAAGAGAGGTTTCTGAAAGCTCTCTCCACCTTTGTCTGCCCAGCGTGCCTCCCCGAGGTCTCGGTCTCGGGGATGCCTCTCTTGCCTCCTCCTTTCCTGGAAAGAGTGACAAATGTGTTCATCTTGTTTGTGGCCTGATTGTGTTTCCACTGCCTGAGGCTGCGCTTTTGAAATTTTCAGCAGAAAAAAATAAAACTGCAGTGGGAAGTCATTTTCCCGTTGGTGAATTCTCTAAATGTTCCACGCAACCATGGTTGCCCGGCACAGACAGTTCAGGTAACAAAGGAGACGTGCTCTTCCATCGCTGACCTCCTTGCTGGCAAATGGTGGTGACTGGTGACCCGCGGTAGCCCTTCCCACAGGACTCTGGACTCCCTCTTTGGCCAGGATTAATTCTACGTTCTGAGCTGAAATGGCAATCATTTATTATTCTGTTTTACATATGCCCCTCCAGGGAGTCCAGCTAAAAGCTCTAATTTTCCAGTTCAATTGTAGCGCTGTTCTTGGAGAGGCATTGACTGCAGAGATGCTAAAAGGATGGCAGTTCACTGAATTATGGAGTTTCAGAGAGACTCATAGTCTCATATAGATTCTGGTAGCACTTACTGAAACCCAATGCAGACCTCCCCGCCCCCCAGCCTCGGGGCCTGGATGGGTGTAGGAGGAAGAACAATAAGTGTGGGTGGAAGTGGTGGGTTACAAAAATCAATGAGGTCAGCACCCCGGCTGTCTCCCTGCAGTGCATGGCTGGCCGTCCATACAGCCACAGTTGTCAATCAGCTCTGAGGGGACCTGGGCCACCTGTCTCCTTATTCTTCACCAAGCCCGAGGCTAGTGGAAATGGAAATTGAGGCAGTTCTCTGCTGATTTAAATCGTGTCATTCAAGATACCCTCCACGAAAGTGTTTTTAACAATATGAAAGCTTTCCATCTCTGACTTAAGATAATGATGGAGATTTCAGAGCAGTGATTTGGAGGCCCTTTGTAGTTCTCAGATGTGCATAAGAACACAACACAGCTGGTGAGACCCTTGGGTACCTGGAAACATTGCTTCGGTAAGATCAGAACTTTCCCACCTCACTCTAGCCCCTGGTCAGGTGGCTTTCCTTTGTCTTCAGCCTTCAGAAACATGGAAACACATTCTGGAAATGTCTTTTGGATGATGTGTGTCTAGGTTTCTTAGTTGGATATTTTAGAATGTTTAAGCATGTCTCTGTGAGGGTTACTTATTCTCCCAATGGATAATGTCATGAACTTTTGACTTCTGAGTAGTTGAGGGAAATAGGAGACAAATTGAAAACACACACACACACACACACACACACACACACCCCAAATGCAGAGCCTTGAGGAGGAAAGGAAGAGCCTGAAGGTAACAGGAGATGAAAGATTGTGAATGTAGCCTGGAGAACAGTCGTCAGGTGAAAGGCCAGTGCACGCTCCTCTGAAGCCAGGGGCCTGGCTGCAGCAGGAGGATCTTTCAGACTGGATCCCAGGGCCTCTGTGCAGGGCTGGCAGGGAGGGAGGTGGAAGCTGCATTAGCCTGCTCTGGTGAGGCAAGGCCACGTTTTGATGGATGAAGCCATGCTTCAGGGAGAGAAGAGGTCTGGGGGAGGTTGTAGCAATCTAATACATGCACCAGGATCCTCAGGGAGATGTTTGGAGTTGTCAAAATTGGGCACCATCTCCCCTACTCTGTAGTGCTCCTGGGAATGACCCAGATACATAGTCCACATGGTGATGGGGAGAATGAGTGTGCAGCACTTAGCACAGTGTGTCACTGTACTAGGTAATCAATAAACATTAGTTTCCACTAGGTGTTTGTCCGTTCAGCAAGCATGGGTTGGGAACCTACCCTGTGCTAGGAACTGGGGGCAAAAAGGATAAAAAAGTAGGTTCCCTGCTCTTTGGGAGCTCAAAAGTCATGTAAAAATAACTTTAATGCAATGAGATAAGTAATCAAACATTAGTGAACAGGGCACTGTGAAATCATGGCAGAAGGGACATTGCCTCGAGGGGTGAGGGAAGGCGTTTTCAAGGGGAGGTGACATTTGAGCTGGTTCATGACAGATAAGGTCTGTATGAGGTGGTTGAGGGAAGGGAAAATCTGGTCTTCAGAGGACATTCTGTGATGCTGTGTCAGCACTGACAAATGCCCAGGGATGTTACAGGTGCTGGTGAGTTTCAGGAGTGGTCATGCATTTAGGGTGACAGAAGGGAATGTTTATGGAGGAAAGGATAGAAGCATAAGTTGAAAATTTGAGAGGACTACAGCTTGTAGCCCTAACTTTGTCCCGCAGCCAATGGGAAGCCAATGTGGGTTCACTGGGAGGGGTATGACACAGCAGACCTGCGTGTGCCTCAGTGCTTCTGTGGATGTGACCGGCAGAGTCACTCTTAGGAGTTGCTTGGTTATCTCCTCAGCAGTCTCAGCAGATCTTTCCTGTTGAACCTGTACTTACTATTACTCAGGTGTCTGAATAGAGACAGGCTTGCTCCTTGCCAGAGCACAAGGCTAAGAACACTGTTCTGTCTTACCATTTCCATTGCTACAACATGCCAACAACCCATGCAGCAACTGGCCCTGAAATGAGTTGGTAATAGTCAAAATCAAATTCAGAAACCAAAGACTTTCATTTATATATTTGTATATGTGTAATTAAACCTCACTCCTGACTACTTAAACTTTATAGCCAAACATCGTGTCCCTCATTTTGCTACACTCCTAGCTATGACCCCACCACCGCCACCCGGGTTGGGCCAGCTGCTCATCACTCTGAATCACGCATGGCCTAAGGGCCAAAATGATTCATTAGGCTTGGCTGTCAAGAATCAGTCCATGCCTGCTGCTGTCACGGAGCAGCCTGGCTTCTAGCCCAGTTATTCCCTTGAAAATGAGCCTGTGTGGTCACCAGATCATCCGAATTACCCAAGCTGATGTCTCGCCTTCATCAGGAACCTTGGTTTGGTCTCTCTGATTCACTGGATAGTAAACAACAAATAATTATAGTTGCTTACACTTTCCCATCTGCCTGCTTCTCACATATCACTCTCCTTAATTTTTAATTTCCTTTTATATCTACCATGCTCTGTCTGGCCTCTGGCCTCTCCTGTGTCCCTTCCATGAATCCCTTTCAGTGCTTTCTATTCCTTCTTTGACCCATAAATATAGATGTTTCCCAAAATTCTATTCTCAGAGCTATTTTTAGACTCTCTATATTCTTGCCCGTAGCTTCCACTTCACCCATGTCCTGCTGCATGCCTGTGATTCCACAATCAATATTTTTCATCCTTTTGCTGATCTCTGGAAACACATTCCCAACTACCTGAACACAGCAGCTCTGCCTGTGATGGCACACTGAGCGTGCCCCGTACCTCCATCATTATTTCCATGCGCCTCCCTAAATGGGGGCTGATTGGGCTTTCTCTTGGTTCACGGCCATTCACTTCATCATCTCTTCAGCGAACTTTCCTAGCCCTCTCTTCTTCCCTCAGCAATTCAAGAAATGGCTCCCTCCTCTGAGTTTCCATAGCATTTTGCTCGTATATGAGAGTAATTGACAGGCTGAGTTAGAATTAATTCTCTATGGATCTGTTCCCCCTTTCTAGGTAGTAAGCTCCCTGTGGGCAGAGACAGAGTACTGTCTTACTCTGTGAGAAGCTGAGTAACTCCATAGCCCTTACTACCCACAGGGATACTCTCTAATTATTAATCTTTCTCATGTGTGGGTCTGATCTTATGAATGAGTTAATAAACTAATGAAAGATAAGATGCAGTCTCTGTATTTTTATACGGCCAATAGAATTTCTTATAATAGTAGTTACAAAAAATGCCCTAAAATTATTTTTGGTTCCTTTATGGTGCTATGGGCTGAATTCCATCCCCCTGCTCCCAAATTTGTATGTTGAAGTTCTAACCACCAGGTCTTGAGAATGTGAGTGCATTTGGAAATAAGGCCTGAAGAGCTCACTGGGGAAAGTGAGCACATGGGACTAGGCAGGCCCAATGCAGTATCCATGGCATCTTTACAAGAAGAGATCAGGGCATAGGCAACACACAGAACCATGTGAGGGCATGAGACCATCTATGTACCAAGGAGAGAGGTCTCAGGAGAAACCAAACCTTGATCTTTAACTTCCAGCTTCCAGAGTTATGAGTTAGGAGAGTATAAATTTCTGTTGTTTAAGCCACCTCGTTCTTGGTATTTTTTTATGACATGCTAGAAAACTTCATGTCCTAACTGCTACTGAGCAGATTTGGGGGTGAGGAGGCATGCTTCTTTTGGACTTGATATTTGAAAACAGTATTTTCCTTCCTTTTAATTCTAGAGATGGGTTAAAATCGGATGGTGGGGAAAATGGACAGGATACTTGCCCACATGGTCTTAAGCCAGGGGAATTTATCAGTATAGGCACAAAAATCTAATGACTCTTTTTATTTATTTCTTGATTTTTTTGTGTGTGAGAGTTGAGCGGGGATTTGTGATGGAAGTCACAAGATCATGTATATTTGACCATAAAAGAAACTGGGGTGTTTGGGCTGTCGGAGATCTGCAGCTGGATAGTCAGGGAGATGGGAGTGCCATGTTTGATTCCTGCCCCGAGCAGGTTCTGAGCACGTAACAGAGCCCAGGCGCTGAATCATCACTGCAGCTGAGCAAAGGAACAGCTCAGGTGTGTACAGTAAAGCGTCTTCGAGCTGCTCTTGCTGTTAACAATCCGGTTTCATATACCCAGATGATTAGATGTCATAGATATTAGAAGGAGGTCAATAAAACTCAACCTTTAAACTTTGACAATAATATGAGATGAATAACAGTTGAATTTCAGAAGCGAGTTGTCATGGAGAGAGCCATTGAAGAGGAATAATTATCTTTTAACTCAGTTACTGTCCAGCTGAACTCACAGCAATATCTCTAACCCCATTTCCAACTCACCAAGCCCAGACCATGCTAAATCATGCTCACAAACATTATTTTTATATTCTTTTATGCACATATTTGCATTGATAACCAAATATATAAACTATATTTGAATAAATATGCACTCAAAGCAGCTAATGGAAAGATGGTACAGGTGGTTTAGTCAGCTATAAATTGCATATTCCGAGAAACAATACTAAAGTACCATTCAAGTATTCTCAAGAGCCAGGTGGTAGAGAGATGTTAGCAACAATTTTTTTTTTTTTTTTACAGTTTAACATATATGACAATCAAGCCATTTGTTTCCATTATCTTTGTGAGCTAAAATTTTCATCTCGTTTCTCCTGGGCAATACTGTGCATCTCCCCCTTATTCATCTGTAATGACACTGTTGCACTTTGCTAATCAAAATTGCATACTGCATAATAATTTACAATCTAATAAATATAAGTTTCTTCCACATTTCATCAAATATAGATGCAATTACTAAAATATATGAAAATACTAAATATAAATTTGATTTAAGAGGAAATTTAGGTGCATCAAAACAGTGAGAAATAAATAAAAATGATAACATTTTATTTTAAATACAGTTTAATCAGTTCTTTGAGGAAAATTCCTAGGATGTTTTCAATGAAGGTAAAAAAAATAATTCTTCCACCAAGGTGATAGATTTTTCAAGAATTGCCAGAGGGAGAAAATGAAGATAATTATAATTATTTTATTTCTTTTTTCCAAGATGATTGTGCTTTTATTTATTTTCATTACATTTTTATGGTTAAATTTATTGGAGCAGCATTGGTTAATATTATATAGGTTTCAAGTGTACATTTCTATGATACATGAGCTGTATTTTGCATTGTGTGCCCACCACCCAAAGTCAAATAATCTTTCATCATCATATATTTGTCTCCCTTTACCTTGATCTACCATTACATTCCTCTTCCCTCTGGCGATGACCAAGCCATTGTCTGTGTCTGTGACTTTTGTGTTTGTTTTTCGTATTTGTTCATTTGTTGCTCTCAGAAATACTGGCATTTGCAACAAGATGGATGGATCTTGAGAATATCATGCTAAGTGAAATAAATCAGACAGAAAAAGCTGAGAAACATGTGATTTCAGTCACGTGTGGGATAACCATTCTATTTCTAATAACAATGAAATAAAGGAGAAAATTGAGAATTCATTGTTCAGAATCCTGTTCCAGACAGGATGGCCTATCTGCTTCCACACTGTTGCAATAACCAACAGAAAGCACACCATACACTATACAGATGATGTATTGTAGAACTGGATACGTGAAACCTATATACTTTTATTAACCAATACATTCAATTGAAAAGTAGAAAAGACAAATTACCAAAAATCTTTCCCCAGCTATGGAAACAAGGAAGAAGTATCAACTACATGGCAGGAGTTTCAAGGAATTTCTGCTAACCGAAGTAAGCAGGGTGTCATGTTAGAGAAGTGGAGACAGGGGATGAGAGTGTGGCTCCTCCCCAGGAGCATAAGCGTGTTGTGGAAGAAAGTGGAGTTGATGGCAGCCCAAACTCTTCCCGCTAAGTCTGAGATTGAGTGAGGGCTAGACAGCAAGGCAGCACGGCTTGTCCCAGAGGCTAATTTTCAGGCCATCTGGCACCAGTGGCAATGGCATTTTAGTATCTTTTGTCAATTGCATCTACATTTGATGAAATGGCTCTGCTACTGATGCCTGAACCCCACAGAGGACTAGAAATGCTGGGGTCTGAGTGTGGCCCAGCGAGTTCCCCATAGTATGGAAACTCAGCTCTTCATGGGTATCAGAGTCCCAGCTCTGTCCCAACCACTCAGCTAAGGCTATCTGAGCTGCAACAGATTATAATTTACTTTATATACAATTTTCATCCTTAATTTGTTCCAGAGCAGGGACACAAAGTTCTTGCAGAAGCCAACCTACTTTCTATTTGTCTAAAAATTGATAGAGGATATACTCTATAATAAAAAACAAAAAGAAAACAGGGGTAGGGAGTGTAGGGGAAGTAATGCCTGTCAACAAAGATTAAAGGTTTAAAAACAAACAAAATGCAAAGCAGGTCACCCTTCAAAACTAGACCAACAGCCTCCAATAAAAATTAGTGCAGGAAATAGAAAATGTGGGACTCAACAAGATCAAACAGTGCACCGCCACCATGACTATGCACGGGGAAGAGCCATGAAGACCATGGAAGATTGTATGGAAATGAGAGTCGGGGTTTTCAAGTCAAAAACTTCAGTGGGACAAGTGGGTAGCAAATTGGACACTGCGTCGAATCAAATTGGTGAATTAGAAGACTGAATGTGAGAGATTCTCCAGGAAATCAGGAAAAAGGGACCCAGATGAAAATGAATACATTAAATTTACATAGAATAGGGGTCCTCGCTAGTAGGAACAGGGAGAACAGACACAGTAGGGGAAAATAGGATGGAAGACAGGGGTGCTGAAAATCATGAAAGAGCGTTGTGCTTCTGGTAAACATCATAGAGAGGATATCGGCCATAGACATGACCCAGTGAGATGTTCTAATTTCAGAATGTATAGACAGATTGTCATGTACATTTGGTTCTGTTTCCCGGGAGGACCCCAACGAATACATTAGGTTCCGTAACTAAATAAATAAATGATGAAACAGCCATTACAGTGTAATCTTATGGAGGCATTGAAAGTGATAAAATGAAGCAATACTTGAAATAGGCCTGTGATTATGATGAATCAAATGTAAAAGCCCCCTGAACAACAGACATGATATGATTCCATTGACAAATAATATAAATAGATACACTTAGCAAATGAAGGAAAGATATGTTCTATATTAGAAGGGTCCTAAGTGGTAAGAGGATGACAGGTGGATTTTAACTTTATTCTTTATGCATTTTTTATATTTATTATTTCTATGTATTCTTGACAAGTAGTTGAACATTACTTTTTTAATATTGAAAATTATTATTTTCTATTTTTATATAGATTATAAAACATTGACTGCTGTCAATATGAAACAACTATAATACAATATTAATTGTAAAATAGTAATGATTTACATTATTCTAATAATAATAATAATAATGATGATGGTCTTGAAAAATTTCCATTAAAAACTATAGAGAAAAGAAGAGGAGTACTGATTTTGTGGTAATCACCCTTATTTCTAATACTATTAATTATGAAATATTAACTACTATCAATATTAGTACAAAATATAATAAAATAATAGTACTTATAAAATATTAATGTTTTCTATTATTTCTCAAAATAATAATTTTTAAAATTTCCACTAAAAACATGGAGGAGAAAACAAAATGAGCCCTAATTTAATGGCCACCTCCTTCAATTTGTTTAAAGGGAAAGAAGGCTCTACAGACACAGAAAGGCACAAAATAAAACTCAAAAGCCAGGCTGCCTTCACTAGCTTGAGCTACCTTACCCAGATGTATTATGGATGAAAGTTACTTGTGTAGTTTTTCAAAATTTTACACTATACCTGTACATGAAGACACACAGCCACTGCCCCTAAAAATGTCACATGCCTAAGTGTCATGCGATCACTGTCCCTCACCTTGCTCTTCTCAATTCATGTATGGTGGCAATCTTTTTCCACTTTGGCACATATAGATATTTCCCATTCTTTATCACTGCCTACCCCTCTCTCTATGATGCATATAACCCGATTTGACCAGTGTATAGTTAATGGACATTTAGGTTGCTTAGAGATATTTTTATTTTAAAATTACACAATGATCATCTTTTCTGAGACATTTATAAAAAAGATTCCAAAGAGTGAAATTTGGGAGGCAAGGAAGATTGCACACTGTAAGATGGGTATGTATTACTAAATGCTCTACATTTTTAAAGAGATGAAACAGTGCACACACTTGGGACCTGTATGTTAGAGGGTCTGTGCATCATCGCCAACACTGGTTATAATATTCGATAATTCACTTATATCAGATTCATGAGTGAAACATGGTGTCTTGTTTTGATGTGCATGGCTTTAATTTTAAGTGGGTTTGAATACATTTTGCATATTTTTGGCAATTTCTGTTTTTCTTTTTCTGAATATTTTATACTTTGCCCACTTATGTTCTTCTGCCTTGCTGCCCTTCTTCCTTGATTGTTATGAAATACTTATATGTAAAGGAACTCTCTGCTTTGTGATATACATGGATTTTATTCAGTTCATTTTTAACATTTTTTCCCTCAAGAAGTTACATATTTTTAAGTATTAATATTTATCAATATTTTATCTCATGGCTTCTAAGTGTTTTTATTCTACTTAGAAATATTTTTATGACTCTAGAGTTATAATAATTATATATGTGAATATTTTCTAAGACTGTATTCACTTGCTTATTGATTGATATAAGGAGTTACATAAGGGCTTTAAGGCTTTTTTGCTTTTCTTCCCAAAGCAGCTGCCCCAATGTAATTTCTCATAAATTAAGTCCAACATGTAAAATAAGTACCAAATTCTTTTAATCATGATTATTGTATAATGTATTTTGATATGTGGTTGGGCTTGAGTTCCTTCTTTACTATACTTTTCCAGAATATTTTTGGATTACATTTTATATATATTCTATCAGATAATCTTTAACATCATTTGTCAAGTTACTGAAGAAATCCTTTGGTATTTTAATTTGGAACATTTGAAAGCTATATATTAATTTTGGGGAATTTACATATTTTTTCAGTATGAGTCTTCTTTATCAAGTTAGAACATAACATACAAAGTAAATCTTATTTAATGTTTCTTAGTAGTAGTATATTTTCCTTCTCATGGTTCCAATGAATTTCTTAAGGTAATTTTAAGTTATTTGACTTTGGGAGTGACCTTTTTAATTACATCTTCTCTTCCAGTATATCTTTTGTGGTTATGTTTCGTATATAAGAAAACTTTATTTTACTATTAATTATATAAATTTGTTAAGATATATATTTGTTTTTAATGGGTTTCATCTGGACTGTGTTGAGTTTTGTGAAATTACAAATATTTGTCATCCACAAAATAATGGGAGCATTTTTTTAAATTTCAATCTTATATCTTTATTGTCCTTTTTTTCCTAATTGCATTGGCTTGTACTTGTTTGAAGGTATGTATGGAAACAGTGAACATTCTTGTATTATCTCTGACATTAATGATGACTTTTAGGGCTTCCTTTGAGCTCATTTGTATCTTTCAGTTTTAGAACTGAATTTATCATCCTATGAAGTGTCCATTTATTTCTACTAAGTAAATGTCTTATCCCCAGTTATGAGTGAGGTTTGGAACTAAAGTTGACATCTCTTTATCCTGAGGCCAGTGGGTTTCCCCAGAAATAGCTGCCTGAAATGACGTGCTCGTGGTGTGCTAAATGGCTCAGAGATCCATGATTCGAGTCAAATTCTGCCCTCCATCTCATAATATGCTCGCTCCAGCTTCAGCAGTCCAGATGGCAGCAAGTGCAATTACACGGAAGAGTACCTGCTAACCCAGGACTTTATTCCATAACTGGGCACTAAAACATTTTGGGGCCCAAACTGGGCGTTGTGCTGGTGGTGGACGGGGACCCATCATGTAGGTTTTTTCTGCAGTCGGCACTTCACCCTCCCTGCTCATATCATAGCAGCAGTAGGTGGCTCCCACGAATAATTATAAGGGTTACATACTTTTTTTATTTTAGAACATATTGAATTTTTTTCAACTGGTGAGAGCAAAACTTTTAAAAATGTATAACCATATGTCTAGATTTGAAATCCAGTTTCAGTAAGAGCCAAGCTTGTTGGCTATTATAATGATAAAATAGGCCAATTTCTGTGTCAGGTCACGGCTGGATTGAAAGTATGTGCAATCCCCCCTGGATGCAATTATTTCTCATGTAGTCCTTTTAATAATGTCCACACTTCGTGCCAAATAAGCTGATCAATAGTAGCTCTGGGAGAAAAAATCTTGTCTATGCCAGTGTGTCCTATATGATGCTTATGGACACTTCAACACTAAAAAGGCGTGCTAACGTGGTCTCCTTCCTCCCAGTTCCTGAGGGCTGGCACTGAAGAGAGATGAGTAGGGAAAAGAGGTTTGTAAACATAAGGGAGAAACAAACCACATGGTGGCAGTGAAATCCTTCGTGGAGAAGGATCAAACTAAGTCCTTTTGCGGCCCCTCCATCATCTGGGTTGTGCAGGGGTGAGCAGCATGGTCATGGCTGAGTGACAGATTGATATGTGTCAGGGTCACACCTGTCTTTTTTGCCCTCTTCCCTGGGTCCATCTTCTACAGGTCCGACTGCTGGGAGTGCTGGCTTCCCAGCACCCTTGCCTCACAGCCACCAGCTGCCTAGAGCTCAGGCGTCTTCCTGCCCTCATGTGCAGGAACTGGTGATTCTGTGTATGCAGTTTGGTGGGAGTGGGGTTGGTGGTTAAAACATGTTCAGGATTTCGTGGCAGCCAATTAATCCTAGGGCTAAGCCGAGAGACCCCAGTTGGCCTGTCCAATAGCTGGGAGCTAAGCCTCATGTGATTGTAGCATGACCCCAAACTACCACAAACAATTGCAATGGTTAGATAATCCAGATGCCACCTGTCTCTTTGCCCTCCAGCTCGTGTCTAGGAACATCAGTTTTCAAACAAAATATGCTCACTACTTCTAATACATATAGTAAGAGAGGTAAAGGAGAAATTACTTTGGTTGAAAGGGACAAAAATGGGGAGTTTTCCATTAGTCTTTCCCTTAGATTCCTCGCCCACAAGGATTTACATAGAACAAGTACATGATATCATTTGTTCGATGAATTACTGAACTTTTCAATAAACTGTTGCAGATTTTATGAACATGTCATCACATCAATGAACATGTATTAAACCCCTATTAAATTGACTATTGCATTTTACAGATATTCAGGAGGATATTAGATATAGGCAGCATCCCCCATGAGTTTTAGTTTAGTTTGAAATAGTAATTATCATGACCCAACGCCACTCTTCCCATCATCGCTGCAATGCCAGGCTCACCACTCCACTTACAAAAAGAGGCAAGGAGGGTCCCAGGGGTGAAGTGGTTTGCTCAAGAGACTTCTCAGCACTGAAAGTGGCGGAGCAGAGGCTTGAACCTGTGCCTATTTAGTTTGCAACCCTGTGGTGAAGTATGTGTTCTGCGTTGCCCATATATGCAGGGTAATGGGAGCACACTGAGTGCAGGGTGGAATTGGTTTTGCTGGTAGTGAGCAGTTAAGACAGGTCTGGGCAGCACAGGCTTCGCTGGGTCCCCCACCCAGGACTGCCTGCCACGTGCTGCCATTTGGCTTTTATATATATCAGTATGCATTGGATATGGTTGATCGTCTCATTTTTCAACTGCTTATCATTTCTAGTGTAATTCTTTTTCTCTGCAAAGCTACAAACATTTTAATCCTATTGGCTGTGACAACAGTAGGGTGTCGATATGGTAAGGAGCCTGGGGGAGGGGATGGAAAGAAGAAAGATACACCAAGCCTTCCTCTGAGAGGTCTCTGTCCATAACGGGTAGTTGAGCACCTCACTCAGTGGTCCTCTCTCTCTAGACTTGGGGGCTTTCACAGAACCATGAGCAGGGTAGCCCAAGGCTCATGGGAGCCCCTGTGCTCTCCACCTCACCCAAATCATTCACTGCAGAACCTTTGTTAACCTCGTCTCAAGCAAATTGGCCTGTTCAGCCTGACTCAGCTGAATTCCAGATGCTTCCCTGATTTTCAGATCCTAATATATGTGGCACATTTATATTTCTTGTCGTATTTCTTCTCCTGCTGAGGTTGAGATGCATTGGGCACACAGAAGTTGTGACATCTGCCAAAGGACGGCTTGAGGTTCCAGTCAAGGACTTAAATAGCTTCCCACGGTGCAGGAAAGCAGTATCCACATCACCCAGAGCAAGCAACTGCCTCCTGAGAGGGAAATGGAAAAATTACTGGTGTTGATTCCTCTCTGCACTGAAGCACACAGATGCACACACACCAGAACAGGTCCATTTGCCTGTGCACCCATGAACATAAGAATAGACGGATGCATATTCCTACATAAACATATCCACACACACATACACCTTCTCATAAAAACAGGGGGGAAATAGCGCTTTCAGGATTGCCTTCCTAAAACACAACTCTGACTATGCTGTTTAATGATGTTTAGCAATTACTATTAATTTTGTTGAGATTGACAATGGTATTGTAGTTATGCAGGAAATGTCCTTATTTTGAAGATGCATACTTAGGAGTGCCAAAATTTCATGCTGTTTATAATTTATATTTATTACAGCAAAAATACAGATGACAAAAATATGGCAACATTTAAAAAAATATGAGCTTTTAAACTATATTATCCTCTCTGAGTTTTCTGTATGTTTAAAAGTTTTCCTCATAAAAGGTTAAAAAAAAAGGAATTCTGAATCCATTTGTACAATCCACTTTCTGTATGTTCCTGACATTTGTTACTCAAAGAATGGTTGTTGGACCAGCAGCTTCGCCAGCCCCTGGGAGCTTGTTAAGAATGCAAAGTCTCAGGCACCCCCATCCCCCAGGACTACTAGATCAGAGGGTGATGCAATTTACTAAGATCCCTTGGTGCTTTTACACACGCACTTGTTGTGGACCGAATGTGTCCCATCAAAATCACGTTGAATGAAGTCCATTGCCCAAGGCAATGATGGTGTTTGGAAGTGAGGCCTTCGAGAGGCAGCTAGGTTTAGACGAGACCATGATGAAATTGGAGGAGGAGAGCTCAAAGCTCTCTCTTTCCACCCTGTGAAGACACAGTGAGAAGGCGGCCATCTGCAAGCCAGGAAGAGAGCTCTCACTGGGGACTGGCTCAGTCTGCACCTTGATGTTGAACTTTTCAGCCTCTGCGGCCACAAGAAATAAATCCTCAAATATCCTCACTTTCTCCTCTTGTCCCCATATTCACAGCCATTGTCCATCCTTATACAACAATATCTGTAGCTGAGACTGTTGTAATAATTCCCCATGGGCTCTCCCACATCCAGTATTGCCCCTACCAACCCATTCCCTGTAGTGTATATGGAGTGGTCTTCCAAAACCCAGACTTTAGTATGTAAAACCCTTAGGTATTTCCCATTTCTGTGGCATAAATTCCTAACATGTCCTACATGGACTGAATGATGAAGCCCCAGTCTACCATTCCAACTTTACCTCTTACCTTGCTGCCCCTCTCTTCCCCCACTCCAGCCACACTGGCCCTCTTACAATTCTTTGAAAGTTTCTGACTACTGTGTATCAGAGACTTTTCACATACCTTTAGTTTCCTGCAAGTTTTCCTCCTCTACCCTTCTTTTGCCCAGCTATCCCCTACTCAGCTTTTGGATCAAAATTTCATATTTTCCAAGCACCTTTCCCTGAATTCTCAGTCCAGGTCAGGACCCCTGTAAAATGTTCTTGTGGTGCTCTGTACTTTTCTTCCATAGCATGCACCAAAATTGCAATGACATATTTAAAATTTATACAATTAGACTATGACTCATCTCCCCCACCGAAATGCAATCGTTAAGAAGCACGCGAGCCGGAACTGTGTTCTCATCTCTGCTGGAGCTCTGGTGCCCAGAGCATTGCCCAGCACACAGTAAACCATTAACATATCTTTGCTAAATGAACAAATGAATAAAAGACAAGGTGGGTTTTGGTTTCGCTCACAGATATATCCCTGATGTCTTGCATAGCACCCTACACCTAGAAGGCACTTCATAAACATTGGTTGAATACAGTGGTGGACTAGCCTTTTCCTTATTCACAGCGTTGGAACACACACCTCCAGAACAGCCAGGTGCAGCCTCTCCAGAGAGGACACTGAATGAGAAGATCAGTGAAGAGCAAACAAGAGTGCCACCTTGTATGAATATTCTGATCCTGACCTTTGTTCCCTTTTAATTGTATGTTCATGTCCCCATAGCAGAGCGGGGGTTTCTCTGTCAGCTGCCGTGTAGCTGGCACAAGCAAGGACACGTTCTCCTGAGGTCTCTCTCCCTCCCGTCAGACCTGCACAGGGAGAGCAGTAGGCAGAGGCTGTGGGGACAAGGTCCCACCCACCCAGGGTCACTCTCTGCCCTTGGAGGGAATGACTTCCAGTGAATAGTCTCAGGAACATTGGCCATAAGACCTTGTGCTTTGTTGTCAAGTGCCGATGTGGATTACCTGAAACTAGAAGCAATATGCAGTAAAATAGACACGGTCCTATGTATTTTGCATGAACACTGCCAGGTCTATAGCCACTGGATTTTCTCTGAGTGCAAAGTGCTTCCATGTGCATACTTGCCATTGATCTCTACAACAAAAGGTGGCAAGGGTTACTATTTTTCCTTCTTGCATTGATGGAATTAAGTCTCAGTGTAAGGCAACTGGCATAGTGTCTGGAATATAATAAGAACATAATGCATGTAGCAGAGCTGGAATGAAAGC
Source organism: Tonatia bakeri (assembly GCA_004024845.1). Lineage (NCBI taxonomy): Eukaryota > Metazoa > Chordata > Mammalia > Chiroptera > Phyllostomidae > Tonatia > Tonatia bakeri. The sequence continues at coordinate 24,381 of PVIA01004895.1, read as the reverse complement.
CAGGTTTCTGGCTCCTGCGTGCTGCTTTTCTGCTTCCCCCTGTCCCACTGCCTTAGTTTGGAGAGAAGTTTAATAGCTAGGTGGGCATGGCCTGATGCTCTTCCAGTAGAAGGGGTCCAAGTGCCTGCCCCTAGGAGTCCCTCCACACACATGCCATTCGTATGTACTAGCTAACCATTATTGAGAACTTCTTATAGGTCGAACCATTTATAAATACTCTGTACCCATTATTTCATTTGATCCTCACAACATACATGGGGAGTATGAACTATTATTGCCTCCATTCCAGATGAGGACTGAAGTGAGTGCCCAAGTGCACAAGGTAAGTTTGAGAGCCAAGGCTGTCTGTTTGCGGAGTCCGAACACTCCACCACTAGGGCACACTGCCTTCTCTGCCATGTTCAGTCTGTTTCATTTCTGTTGTCATCACTGCCCTTCCATTTGCTGTCACCCTCTCCCAGGGAAATTGCACTTTGCTTACACTCAGGGTCTTACCTGGACTTCACTTTCTTTGATTCCCTTTCTATCCTATGATAAGGAAAGAAGCTAGAATCTGTTCCTTGGACTGAAAGGAAGAATTTATAAAAAGTGCCTTTGATGTTCTTACAGGATATTAGTGCTTACTCACTGGTAGTACTTAGTGGGTGATTATGATAATTATGCAAAGCAAACAAATTAGCTAAGTTAACTTCTCACTAAAGCTCATTTCAATGAGGTGTATAAGAGGAAATGTATTCTCCCATTTATTGTTCAACTGAATGGGAACTCTGAAGGGGAAAGGCTGTTCCAATGGGGATAATTAAAAGAGACATCACCCAGACATCACACTGAAAATGCACACGGTGTGCACACACGTACCTGCTGTTTAAGACCTATGTGCTGGGAGGTGGATTTGGAAACTGATTTCAGGGTAGCTGATTTTAAATAAAAGCAGTGAAAACTTGTGATTGAGAACTGCAGCAGCATCTTTAAAATGCTCATATTTCTGAAATAATGAGCTACTTTGCAAGATGACAGATTTAAATGGTGAAGCATAAGCTTCAAAATACGTGCTGTCTAGGCAAGCTTATAATATTTCTACAAATGGGGTTTTCATAGTCGGGGGGGGAATTGGGAAGGGTGCGTTGAGTACTTCTCAATTTTAACAAGCACTTTCTATTGCAAAGTTCTTCATAATCACTTTTAATAATTGTTCCCTCCAACAGCTCTGTTTTTTTCCATCTCACAAACAACAGTAACTGATGCAGAGAGAGAGAATAAAGGGAATATATTGTGTGAGCCCGCTTCCTAGTTAACATCAGGGTTAGCTTAATGATCTCACCCAGCTGAAAATTGTGAGAAATCAGACTTGCTATTGAAGGGTTGATCTGTGTCATTCTCAGAGTGGGTCCATGGTAGGAGTAGCTGCTATGCACGCAGTCCTCACTAGCCCTGTGCTGCAGTTGGTTCTGAGGGCTTCAAAGGTCACGGTGGAAGGTTGCAGGGGGGAGGGGTCAAGCCAAGGAGCTGCCTTCCACTCTTGTTTTTCAGCTGCTATATAACTCTCTGAAGTACCATATTTTGAGATGAATCATTCATTCATTTCTTCACTCAAGAGCGACTGTTGAGTGAGGGTCCACAAAGAATCTGTATTTAAAGCTAACCCAGAGGTGCCTTGGAAATCGGTCTCTGCATCTTACCCCCACCCCAACCCTTATAAACCAATTATGCTTGCAGTATTTTGCTCTTGAACTGACCCAAGTCAGATACAATTTGGATGTCAAGTGAGAGGTGAAAATTTCTAAGTGTTATTGCATGGTTTTAAAGATGCCACAAATCCTCAAAGATTGATCTGTGATCTTGCCCAGGGTGAGTTCATCTCTGTGGAGCCCTTCTGGACCAGCTTACCCTCTGATCTTTGTGGCTGGTTCTACAAAGGTTTCCATTTCGCTTTAATTCTGTTTAACACTTGTTAGAACATTTCCTTTTTGTCAGGTCCAGTGCTGGGTCTGGGAAACATGATATATTTTATGACATCTTTTCTTGTTTATATCATGTTTTGTGCTTGTTTTACCTATGAGATCGGAAGCTCCCAAAGTACAGCATGTAGCTGGTAACCTCCTCTGCCTTCCTCCTAGCACAGGCCAGCACAGCTGCACATTGAAGGCTGGTGATAGTAGCCAATACAGTAAATTGTGTAAGTAAACGCCCATGTTTTTCACCAATTTACCTTAATTTACTGAATTCCAAGGGAGAGGTTGCTTTGTGTTTTCTGAATGCATATTTAGTTCATATTTTTGATTTTTCCCTTTGAATCATAGCAACCCATTAAAACTTTTTTTTTGGCTCCGATTATTTCTTGGCATACGTTACCCTTTCTTTTCCCTCTCTTTTACTGACCTTCTGCATAGCTTTTACATTTGCACAGGTCTGTGATAAGACAGGGAATTCTGCCACTCCTTGACAGATATTCTGTCATTTGGTGCATTTCATAAAGACAAAGAGAGGCAGTAGAAATTAACAATGTCACTTCCAACATCACACTCAGTTAACAATCCTAGCCTGTTCATTTTCATACTCCCCTTAGCTCAAAGTTTTACAGTTGGGTTTTTTTTTTTTTTGAGACTTAAAAGAATATCTGTATTTGCAAAGAATGATTACAGGAGATGCAGCCAATGAGAAAAAGCTGATAGAAGGAAAATTATGTTGAAACACAAAGCATATTAGCATCATAATATATTCTAGAAAGAAATTTTAGAGTTTAATAGCCATTATTTGCAAACAGGGTACCTGACATTTAAACAGTAAGTATTTTATCCTAGTCACATAGCAGTCAATAGAGACTTTGGACTAGACTCTGGGTTGGTGAGCTTTCAACTGTCCCCTCTCGATTCATGAACACATTCCTCTGTTAGGTTGACACGTGTGGAGACACTGTCCTAGTCTGTTAAGCTGCCTCCAGAGACGCACGTATCATGTGCTTTAGAGCACACTGTTTGGAGTTAGATGGCTCTGAATTTTCAAAATCAGGCTTCTGAAGTAACCTTAAGCAAGTTATATTTCTCTCCCTACTCTCTGTTACCTCCTTTGTAAAATGAAGATAATGATGGCGTTTGTGTGTGATTGTTGTGTAAATTAAATGAACTAACAGCCCACAGTCTGACATGCTGTGAGGCTCAAAGCCGGGCTTTGGCTATTACACACACGCCGTTTAGAAATAATTGGGAGCACGGAGATGAGTACCTCGGCAGAGAGCAATCCGACAGCGCCTGTTGTTGCTCTCCACGGAGCCACCGGTGACCTATTAAACCAGGGCACTACCCTCCTGCTGTGTTTATTTGCTTGTGCAGTGGGTGCCTACACAAGTATTTATTGGGCATCTACTCGGTGCCATATACTGTGCAATAGAGGCGTGATTTAGATGTGGTGTTCGTCCTTGAAATACTCTCGCAGAGAAGTAACTGCATTAGTCTGATAAGGTTAACGGAGTGACTGTGAGGTCGCTCAGAGAAAAGATTGCACTCCTCCAGATGGGGTTGAGAGAGTCAGAGAGCCCTTTGAATCACAAAGCTGTGTTTGTTTCATTTCCGTGGTTTCTGCGATCAAGCTTATGATGAAATAACATCAGGAAAATCTGCTCTCTCCTAATATGTGCAAACAAATTCAGAAATGACATATTGCAAAGGTAGGTCATATCTGATTTAACATGCACTGGCTTCTACCTTAAGAGTCAGACCTCGCCTTGTTTCTTTCGCTTCAGCCTTCCTCAAGGACTGACAAGGGAATTTGCATTGTGAAGAGATGGGTGGATATAGACCACACACTGTAGAGATGATTCTCTTTTTGAAGGACAACTGAGGGGAGTTTTAGGATGGGTTTAACTTATGATTTTGCTTAAGGTTGAGCTCAGGTAGGACTTGGGATAGATGGAGAATAATGTGATATTTTCACTTACCAGGGGAAAAAAGTCTTCTGGCAAAGATGAAATGGAAAGTGTCCTTGGGGAGTAGAAAATGAATGTCACTAAGAATGTTGTCAGGAACAACAGAGCCCCATTGTGTTATAAAGCAGAGTAATAAAAGGCAGAGGTAGCCTGGAGTGACAGCAAGTATGTAGCTCACCTTTCTTCTTGGGTATGTGGGAACACGGAGGCCCAGGAGGCTTTGCTAAAGTCAGGTGTGAGCTGATGGGAAGAGCTGGGATTAGTTTCTCCCTCTCAAGTCCATTTTCCTTCCCACCTTGAGAGTGCTTTGTTCCCTGTGGTCAGCACTGAGAGATCTGAGAACACTGTCACACGTCTCTGGAGATTTTCAGAACGTGCCCATCTGTTTGATTCTGCAGTATTTTTCAGTGGGACTTCTCCACCTGGTGTGTTGTCCTGCCCTCCAACCATCACTTGTCTCTCTGCCATCCATTTGATTGCTTTGATGCACTCTAAGAATTGACTTTAGAATGGACCTTCCCTCCACAGCCCTGTGCCTCTTCCCCTGTGCTGTTCTCCCATTTCTCTCCAGCCACTCTCTGCCCTCACCTGGCCCCAATTTGCATCTAGCAGAGTAACACATAACACAAAACATTCAATAAATATTTGTGAGATCAAACAAAAGCAAAGACTTGACAACAGACAAAGCAAGCATCGTGGGAAGAGTGTTACACAGTGCAGAAGAGAAAGTGGAAACTAGCAGCAACACAGCCATAACTGAAGCATGTTTTTGATCTGTTCTTCCCAACTTTAAAGAGCTCCACTATGCAAAGTTAGTGTATGCTCTTTGCCTCCCTGATTTATGTTCTTTCCTTGTTCCTATGTCTTTGTGTCCCTCTGTGCTGCATTGCTGGGACAGTAATCTCTGCAGATGGTGATTGTGCCTTTCCGGATGCACACTACTTTTTGTGGCCTTGATAGACAACTGTTCCCTTAACACGTCTATGCTTCCAAAAACACTGTGCTTTTTCTCTCTTGAGGGTGCCTGGGATATGTAGATAGGCAGGGCTCTGTACAGAGCTGATTTCCTCTGCCCTGCCTTAGATTCAATGCAGCAGCCCTCAGCCAACAATTAGAATAAGGCTTGCAGAAGCTGCTTTGAGACCTGTAGTTACTAAGGGACGAGCAATTCAATGGAGGGGGTGTGTGTGGAAGGGAGACTGGGGTGAGGTAGTCCAAGTGTGGTCTTTGAGCCACTCAGCTGTAATTCATTCTCCAAGACCCCTAAAGACTCCTCATTCTTCAAATTGCTCTGATATTTCCTAAAACTCTGCATCGTCTCCCCCGCACCCCTGAGGCTGTCCTAGGTCCTGACCTTCCTATATCTGATGCTTACACTGGCTTTTTCATTTTCATGACATGGTTGTCTGGATTCTAGACCTACTTTCACCTGTTCAGGTGCCTGTATTTCATTTCTGTCCTTTCTTTTTTTTAAGGCCTTTCATAGTCATCCACTCCACATTGACTGTCACCAGCCTAGGTTTGGCCCTCAAAAAGCCCTTACCCGTTGCACTATCTTCTCCCTGGCTTTCCCCTCCAGCTGCCCTCATTGCCAACCCACAGTCTCCATAAGACAGACGGCCTTTTCCATATGGCAGTCATCTGGTCAAGGACCTTCCTTGGCTCCCACTGTCTTTGGAACAGGCCCTCGAGGACTGCTGCTGATGGATGGCTTGCTCTGTAAACTCTGCACGGTGCCTGTGTTTACGAGGCCCTGACACAGCTTTTAATGACCACTCACATTAATCTCTCCTTCCAAAGAGGTCTTTGGAGATATTTAATGTGCAGCCTGTGTCTCTTTCAAGTAGATGGGTATGCCTGAAAGGTGGAAGAAATTCCAGAGAAGCCATCAAGTTTAAAAAACACTCTGAATGACATGCCTTCTTTTGGGACATTTCTCCAAACTGATCAGAGTGCTTGAAAGTGGACTCTGCCTTCATTTTTAGCACACTCCCAATTTGAATGCGGCTGGTGTCTCAGAGCCTTGCGATGTTCCTTGTGACAGCTAGAGCGAAGTCTAATTATGGAAAGATAAATATGAGTTCCAACCTCTTGCTTTTCCCCAGGATGTCACAACCCTAAATGCTTTGTGAGTTCCGATTTTTGTGAGTCACTATTATTGTGCAGGAGAAAAGTTTGTATTATTAAATCTACTCTTAGCAGTACATTTTCTTCGGGGACCTAGAGTTCTTCCTGCCTTTACAAATTTAAAGAAATTGGATAAAGAGACAATAACCTGAGCTTTCCTGGAGACACTGGATATTTTGATCTATTTTTACTGCAGCCTATTTCCAAGGGCAACACATCTCTGATTTTTTTAATCAAGTGGTGTGAATCGAAAGCTGCAGCCTGACCTCTGGAGCAGACGCCACAGGGTGTCAGCGGCAGCTGTGAATAGTGGGGGCACCAAAGAGGAGGCGTCTGGGTCTTACTAAGGGAAAATAACCTTGACCCTACACGGACACTGACGAAGCAGAATGCCATCTCACAGGGCCGGGGGTGGGAGAGAGATGGGTAGGGGAGTGGGGACTCCTTTAGCTCTGGGATTGCTGCATTTTGATCTGCTGCTCACTCTTGTCAGGGCACTGGTGAAGTCTGAACCAGGAGGGCTCTTGAGCCTGGCTAAGGCAAGATTAGAAGATAAGTTCAACTTCTCATTGCAAATCTAAGATTCTCAAGGAGTAGTGCAATCCTGGGTACATTATATGGAATACAAAAAATTTAGTGATAGATTAATTAATTAATTAATTAAAACCAGGAGAGAACACTGTTGAGTATTCTTCTTTCTGCCCAGAGTCAGCCCTATCTCAGGTGTGCTTGTATCACCCCTGATTTTTTCCCCGTATTGATGCAAAGCCTGGAATTACTTGTCCACTCTTCAGCATCCCTTCCAGTGGGTGATTTCCAAGAGGGCAGAGACTCTGTCTGTCTCATTGTTCTGTGGGGCCTCAGTGTCTAGAATGGTGCCCAGCACATAGTATACATCCTATGAACATGTTTCATGAATGATATTTGGAAGGTCATACATTTGACACTTGATTTCAGTCAATAAGCTTCATGAGCTATATCCTCATGATCACAGTGACTCAATATTCTGAGAGCCTGACTTTAAATGTCTATTTTTACACTACATCACTTTGCCCATCATCAAAGCACAGGATGGACACAGCTAAGAAGAGCCTCCTTCTCCCTAAAAGAAAAATGAAAAAGAAAAACAACACAGCCAAACCAGTTATGATTTCCCCTGAGCAGGGGTAGAAGGCAGTTGAGAGAGAGATCTGGTGGTCTAAAGGGGTTTAGGAGATGAGTGAGAGAGGCGGTGTGCAAAGACTGATAGTGTGGACAGTGCATGTGGAGGCAGGAGGGGGCTAGCTCAGGGAACGAGTCTGGAGGCATCCCTGTTTCTGAGAACTAGACATGTCCATAGCCAGGGCAGCCAAAACATGTCTTAGGGGACACCAACTGAGTTCATGGGATAGTCCCAGATGAGGGACCTTTTCTCTAATGATTTCTGGACACTAGAAAAATCCCTTGGGCTGACTTACCATTCCATGGCAAAAGTGAGGAGGGGGAAAAATAAACTCTTCATTGGCACCATCCTACAAAAAGGCCAAAAATTAATAAATCAATGCAATGTCACATTCACTTGAATATTACCAGAAGTTTTCTTTTCCTTCTTCTTCTTCTTCAGACATTGAATGAAAGAATACATAAATTTAGAGAAAAATAAGGGAAGTACTCAAGTCTCCAGCTACAGAGAAATTAAGCACTGGAAGCTGAGCCGTGGTTAATTTTGGAAAATTAAAGTTGGCAAAAAAAATAAGGCTTAGAAAAATAGGTGGATGCTTCTGTTGTTAGAATAAAGAAGAACACATTAGTATTACTTTTATAGACTAATCCACTTGTTATTTTCAAGCAAATCTTCCCTGAATTTTGCTCTATTATCAACTAAAGAACGAATAGTGAAGCTTAAATATGTGACCTCCAAATAATTGAACTTGATGTTCACTTTCAAAAATGAAAACCCTTTAAGAGCATAAGGTTCTAATATATATTATGTAATACATATATAATAACATATATTATTCTATTATATATTCTATGTACATAGAATATATATTCTAATATATAACCTTTATATATTATATATAATATGTATATAATATATATATGTCTTAAGAGGAGAGAAGGTAAGAGAAAAGAGCTTGCTGAGGCTGAAATTTTAATTTTTAGATTAGGATATTTCCAGAAGCTTCTTAATAAGAATTTTGAATTCATGTTCTTGAGAAAATTTTCTACATCCTGCTGGGGTATAGAAAGGAGCTGTTATCCACTGGATACCTAGAGAGAGGGCACAGGGCCTGCTATGTACAATCGCAAACCTTGAAATAATCAGTCATTTTGGCATGAAATTCAGCCAGAAATCTGATTTTTATAACCTACGCATTAAAAGCAAAATCAGTTTCCATGGATTCTACTCTATTCACATGTGAAGAGAGCAGATTTTACAGTTGGATTGTTAATATTTTGGAAATGTAATGGTGAGTTAACTTGAAAAATATGTAACAATGTTTGTTCTTCGGAAGAGCCAATATTACTACCCTGAGTTATAACGCCTATTTTTAATTAATTTGGCATGTTTTGGTTCAGGCATTAGCATATGGTCCGTTTTCACAGCCCTGCAATTTCTTCCTCCTTCCCTCTACGGCTCCTCCTTCCCCTTATGTCTTCCTTCCTTCTCCTCCTCCTCCTGCTCACCTTTTCTTTAGGAGGTATGATTTGCTTACAGTGAAATTCGCCCATATAAGTGGTTCAGTCCGATGGGTTTTAACACTCACACACACCCACGCAGCCAGTGCCCCAAATAAGGATAGAATGGCTGTTTGAACGCAGACAGCCTTTTTGTCCCTTTCCAGTCCAGAAGCTCCCAGCGTCCCGATTCCCATCACTTTAGTGCGGCCTCTCCTTTGATTTCATCCACATAAATAGTATGCACCTTCCGTGTTTGGCTTCTTCCTTTTCACATAATGTTTTTGAAATTCATCCATATTGATGTGTTGGTAGTTTGTTCCTTTCCATGTACGAATATACCGAAGTGTGTGTATCAATGTTTTCATCGAGGAACCATTAGCCTGTTTCTAGTTGTTGACTATTATGAATCAGGCTGTTACAAGTCTTCGGTGGACGTGGATTTTCACTTCTGGGTAACAATTACCCTAGAGATGTAATTGCTGGGTCACAGGCACACATATGCTAAACCTTTCCAACATCTGTCAAACGGTTCTTCAGAAGTGTCGAGCGATCCAATATTTCCACCATTATGACAGCTGTCGTTGCTCCAAACACTTGCCAGCATTTGATATTATCATCCTTTAAAAAAAATGAGCAATTCCAGTGTTTGTAAAATATCTCATTGAAAAAATTTGCCTTTCCCTGATGGCTAATGGCATCAAATATCTTTTCATGTGTTCATTGGGCATGTGTATGCCTTTTCTTTATGAAGTGTCAGTTCAAGTATTTTGCCCAATTTTTTATTACATTGTTTAATTTTTATTACTAATTTATAGAAGTACTTTATAGATTCTGAGTATCAATTCTTTGCCAGATGTGTATAATACTTTCATATATAACATATCATTCAGTCTGGAGCTTGCTTTTCATTTCCTCACCTGTGTCCTTTAAGAAGCTACGATTTTTGTTTTTGGTGAAGTCCAATTTATCAATTGTTTCCTCTAAGGTTTATACTTTTAGTATCCTAAAAATAAGTTTTCCTTATATTCAGGTTGCAAAATTCTTTTTAAAAAAGCAGTTTCCTGGTTTTGCTTTTAAATTTAGGTTCGTGATCCATTTTAAATGGACTTTTGGGTGTGGCCTGAGGTAACAGGTGTGGTGAATTTCTTTTTTATGTGTATAACCAGTTGTTCCAGTACACCAATCGAAAACGTGCTCCTTGTTCTACTGACTTCCCTTAATATCTTGGTCACAAATCAATGTAACATGTATGTAGGAGCTTCTTTCTGGACTTCCCATTTGACTTTACTGACTTTTAGACCTGATCTATCTACAAGACATTAATACCAGAGTTTCTTGATTTCTGTAGTTTTATAGTATGTGTTGAAATCAGGTGCTATAAACCCTTCCTTAACATATTTTAGCTTTAAATATTGAAATATTATCAGATTACAGAAACTGTAGAAACAATACAAAGAATGCACTTCAATTTTCCAAATGTTAGAATCTTACACAACCACAGTGTGATATACCAAACTGAAAAAAATTAACGCTGATACAATGCTGTTACTTAACATACAAATCTTATGCAACTTTTCTCATGCCTTTGCTCATATGGTATCCCTTCAGCCTGTAGAAATTCTCCTAGTAGTTCTTGTAATGTGGGCATTTGAAAGTAAATTATGTCATTTTTTTCTGTCTAGAAATGCCATTATTTTGCCTTAATATTTTAGGATAGAATTGTAGGTTGACAAGGCTTTTTCTTTCAGTCTTTTGCAGGTGCTGTTCTTCTAACTACTGGCATCCTTGTTTCGAGTGACAAACTAGGGTTTTTTTTTTACATAACCTTTTCCTTGTATATAATCTTTTTTATCTAGTTACTTTTAATCTTTGGTTTTTAAAAGTGCAATTATATCTTCTGTTTTCTTTTAGTTTATCCTGCTTGAGTTTCAATGAGCTTCTTTAATCAGTAGATTGAGGTCATTCAACATGTTTTGAAAATTTTCAGCCCATAGCTCTTCAAATATTTCTACTGACCTATTCTCTCTCTCCTTCTAAGAATCCCACTGCACATGTTTTAGGTTATTCAATATTGTTCCATAGATCTCTGATGCTCTGTTCAAGCTACTTTTCTTTGTATTTTAATTTGGACTACTTACATACTCCAGGTGTACTTTTATTTTCTGATGTGTCAGTTCACTATTAGTATCATCAAATAGATTATTAATTTCTAATAGTATAGTTTTCATTTCCAGCTTAATTAATTCCTTTTGATTTTTTTGTATTTTTCCATCTCTCTGTTGAGATTTCATATCTTTACACATGTAGTTCTACTTTTTCATAAGATCTTTGAACATATTTACCACAGTCAATTTTAACTCTTTGCAGGATAATTCCAACATTTAGAGAATACAAAATTCTGTTTCTATTGATATTTTCTTTCCTCTCTTTATAATACATTTTCTTTTGCTAAAGTGTCCCATATTGTCATGATTTTATGTGAGTTATTTTGCATAATAGAATATTAGAAGACTGACAAAAGTATTATTTATTTCTGGAAGAGTGCAATTCTCTTTATCTACAGGTTGCTATTGGAGGTAGGATTAAATTAATTTATTATTTTTTTAATGTCAGCAGAGAAATTGAGATCTCAGCATAAGTGAGTTTTTACATGTTTCTTATATTAGATTCCCACTGCCAGCTTTTTGGGTTACTGGGGCATTCTCTTCGCTCTCCGTTACCATCCAAGCTTTTTATACTTCAGTAAATATCTCTCAACTCTTATTTTCTATCCATAGTCCTCAGCAGCTGCCGCCCTGGACTTGGGAAAGACCCCACTCACTGACAGGGATAATCTCTCAGTTTCCTCCCATGTTTTCAGGCATGTTTACAGGTGGATGCAGGCTCACTCATAGAATTCTAATTTGTCAAGGCAGCCTCCTCCCATCCACTTGAAGGTGTTGGCAGTTGGCTGCTATCTCCTTACACTTGACCCTAGTGGATTCTTCTGCCTATTCCTACTCCACCATGGATGAAAGAAGCCAGAGTTTCCTGTCTCCTAGAAAGCCTTGTCACTTTCTTTATTTTGTTTAGTTAGTTTTCACTGTGTCCTTAGTTACCCAGTGAATTAAAAAACAAAAACATTGACTTCTACCTTGCCCAGTATTTTTTTGTTGTTATGATGGGAATGGGAATAACTATATCCTGTGATTTTAGGGCCATAACCAGAAGCAGAAGTTGACTATTCTGCCATTCTTGCCCATAATTACTGTTGTTTGTCTAAGTTTTTATTTATTGCTAATAAAATTACACTCCTTTTCATTCCTGATTTTATATAAAGATCTGCACAAGGCTCTGATATCCTCGGAGTTGCAGTATTGTGAGGTAAAAGGATCCTATCCTCTTTTCTTCCTTTTCCTTGGATATGGCAAAGTACCCTTGTTGGGGTTCTCACAACCAACCAGACTCCACTGATTAGATAGTCATTGGCAGTGAAGTCACTTGAAACCAATCCCAGGATTGATTTCCTTTCTAGGACTCTCTTGGAACCACAGCTCTTGTGGACATTGGAGCAATTGACCAGACTTAAGAGGTACTTCATTCTATTGGCAATTCTTGAACCTGCCATTCATCAGCAGTTAAGGTTTAGTTATACTTTCATTAAAAAAACAAATAAACAACCCAAAATGACATATTGGTCTAGACTCTGCAAATGAAGTAAGAACACCTAAATTCTTGGGAGTCCAGGTTGGGTGATGGTCGTGGATGTAGAGGTCTAGCAGAAGCTGCTTGCTTGGTTCGCTGGTTTGAGGAAGCTCAACATTTGGAAATGATCTGTGCAGATCAAGATGGTAGATGTTAGAATGGTTCCACAGAACCCCTGCAGAGTCTCTGCTGCTCATAAAACTATAAACTGTGCATGACCAGGATGCACAGCATTTCCCAGGCATGCATCTGGGGTCCTGGTTTCCACATGCCTCAAGAAAAGATTTAAGCTGGGATTTAATTTCAGCTTGTCTTAGATGGCATGGGAGAGAAATCAAACAAAACCTTAAATAGACATTCAAAGTGCCTTCACCAGAGTCCTCTTAGATGAAGAATTACTCACTAGCAAGAAGGGGTTTATAATTTCCTCTAAGCATAATAGCAGGTCTCTGCCAAACTACATTTGTTGAATAGTTCCTCTATGACCAGTAAAATAGTGTGATCTCTGAAGTAGAAGAGTAAAAGGAATATAATGGAATATAAGGAGATTCATACTCGATATTAGGAGACTAACATCCATAATAAACCAAAATTATTAAGCATTGCTTGAAAATTGCCCAACACACAATTCAACTGTAAAGTATTGAATGAGCTCCAGTGAGGAAGAATGTAGAAAAGTGCTGGGAGGAAAAGAAGCAAGGGGTCCTGAGGAGACTTCACAAAGGAAATGGGACTATAATAGGGTGCTGAAATATGAGGCATAGGTTTAAATAAAGAGACAACTTTGTGGTGTAGTCATGTCAAAAATTTGGAACTAGTTTAGCACTTGATACAATTTCATTTTTCTTCTTGTCATTCCCTGCACTTATAGCAGGGGTCCCCAACCTCTGGGTGTGGTCCAGGCCTGTTAGGAGCTGGGCTTCATAGCAGGAGGTGAGCTCCAATGTACTGTGCTTGAATCATCCTGAAACCACCCCCCCCCAACACCGGTGTGTGGAAAAATTGTCTTCCACAAAACCGGCTGCTGGTACCAAAAAGTCTGGGGGACCGCTGACTTACGGAATGGCAAGAGGCCTGAAGTGTCAGAGAAATGAATTCTTTGGCGAGGAATTTCATAGTTCATATCATTACAACATTGTAAAATTATAGAGGGAACCTAGTTATAAGGTTTAAATATGAAATAGTGACATTTGCCTATAGAAGTGATCATCTTCAAACAAACGTGTGCACTTACTCTGTTGGTGTAGCTTATGTTAAAAATAACCTGATGGAAACAAATCCTAGGAACACTTTTCAAAGTCTAATTTAGATTACATGAAGTCTTATTTGTCCAGAGTAGTGGTTATGAATTAGAAGTTCATATCAGAAACTCTTGGGAGATTTAAATATGCATATCTACTCTATTTGAATGTCGGTGGGCTCAGGAAAGGTAAGGTAGATAGATAGATGATTGTATAGATAGATAATTTCAATATATACTTCTGGTTATGAATAATTTCCTATAGCAGATGTTGACTTTAGCATGTATCAGAATTACCTAGGAGACTTGTTAAGTAGGGATTGCTGGGCTGCACTATTCAGAATTTCTGATTCAGCAGGTACAAGGTTGGCCCAAGAATTTGTATTTCAAGTCAATGCCCAGCCAATGCTGATGCAATGCAGTTGGTCTGGAAGCCACACTTCTTAGAAGCTGGAAACCATTCAATGCTATCACAGTCCATATAAGTTATATAAACATATGGCTTCTATATATGGGTCATGGGTCCCCAAAGGGAGGAGAGGGAACTGGATTTGGAACACGAGACTTGAGGTGGCTATTTTCTCCATCAAAGCCCCTCCACTCAAGGGAGGGCCAAGAACCCTCATGGGTGGCTACATGGTGGGTAACAAAGAACAGTCTGACTTTCAAGTGTTTTTAATCTCTAAGATTACACATTTCTCCCTATTGCCTCTTCATTGAGAAGAGGGACTGAAAGTAGCTCCTGTAGAGAGGTTCCTGAAATGGTGTCACCTTTGCCAGAATCACTGGGGTAGGTCCTCGACCAGCTGCTCAGAAGAGAACACACGTGGACAGGCAGGTGGTGGGATCTCAGCAGAAAGCAGTATCTTATCACTGGCCTTTTTTAGAAGGGCTGGCTTGTGGCCATAATAAACACCAGATCACCTCTTTGTCTGTTTTAGTGTTGTTTTTAAATTCTCCACAGATAATATTCCTTTGTATTGCTTGTACCCAAGACAGGCATCTCCGAACACTCTGACCCTGGAATGCCACTGCTTGGAGGCACAAAGGTCTTTTTTTGTAAGTTATCTACTTTAGTATGGCCACGGACCGTGATTCTTCAAAGTACCCGATAGAAACAGACTTTCCAGTGAGGGGATTTCCACAAAGTTCGTAGAGATCAAAGATGTCTAACTCCTGGATATTGAACATTCTGTCAGTTCTTCTACGAGGCAGGCTATTCCACAGAAGCAACAGCAGCCTCACTTTCTCAAGACAATGAGAGGAAAAGAAAACAAAAAATGAAATTCAAGCTAGCGTTGTCTTTTTCAGTTTGAGAGCCTCTTGCCTCCATGCTGCCCTATGCCCCTAGACCTATCCATGTCCAGACAGGTCTGATTCTCCAGGGCTGTGCTTTATGCTGGGTGCTGCTGGCAGAAGTCATGGTGGGTAAGCAAGGACTTAAGGAAAGAGCATTAGAGCATTATGTACTGGTCTCTGACCAAGGACCAGCCAGATGCAGGGTCTCCCAGGTGAATCTGAAATAGCTTAGGAGGCAGTAATTTCCTAGGACACCAACCCAATTGCCTGAACAGCCACATCTTTACTAACATGAGATTAAAACTTGCACGTCTGAGCAAACCTGGAGACAACAGCAGCACCAGAGCAGTGGGGAGTGTTGGTAATCTGTCTGGCACTCAACAGCAGAGGGCTCATAATGAGCCTGGTAGGGTCCAGCCTGCAGTTAGCACCGGTGCTTTGGTTCTCGTTTACTGCAAATGAGGACTGCAGTCCCTGGAGGTCAACACTTAGAACCTGTACCAGTCAGCTAACCAATGTGTAACCATTCACTCCAAAATTTAGTGGCTTCACACAACCATTTAGTTTATAATTTAGGCTGCATTCAGCTGGGCAATTTTGGTTTCATCTTTGACTTCTCATGGGTCTGTCCTCAGCTGCAGGTCAGCCAGGCAGGCATGCTTCTAGGGTTGGTTGACTGTTGGCTGGGGCAAGATGACGAGGACACAATCTTCAGTTCTCCAGCCCTGGCTGGCGTAGCTCAGTGGATCGAGTGCGGGCTGTGAACCGAAGCATCGCAGGTTTGATTCCCAGTCAGGGCACATGCCTGGGTTGCAGGCCATGGCCCCCAGCAACTGCACATTGATGTTTCTCCCCCCCCTTCCCTCTATAAAAATAAATAAATAAAATCTTTAAAAAAAAATCTCCAGTCCTCCAGCAGCCTAACCCATGCGTGTCCTCAGTGGTCCCGGGGTTCCCAAAGGAGCTCAGTGGTCCCAAAGGAGCAAGCAGGGCATTCACGGCCTTGCGAGGGCTGGTTCGGAACCAGAACACCATCATTTCCACTGAATTCTATGTCCAGAGCAAGTCCTGAGGCTGTCCTAGAATCAAGTGGAAGAGAAATAAACTCTGTCACCTCACTTCTTGATAAAAGGAGTTGCAACATCTTATTACAACACACTCCAAAGAGCATGGGCACCAGGAGCAATGAAGGGCTGTGGGCATTTTTGTCATCTACAGCGAAACCCTTAAGCAAAACAAAAACAAACCCACCAGAGGTGGTGCTAGTGTCAGAAAAAATGAATGCTGAGCATTCAAGTCAAGGATCTTCTTTATTTCATACTTTTATTCAATTAAATTAGGCATACATGTATTAAATAAGTTCTATAAGCAAGGTACTATGTTAGGCACTTTGTGGAGAAGACCAGTTTTAAAAAAAAAAAGATATTCTTCCTAATATTTAGGCGCTCATGCTGTAGTTGGAGACACCAACATGCAGACAGGTGGTTATTAAAGAATGTCTCCAAAGCCACCAGCGTTGTGTGTTTTACAGTAAGGAATGTGGTTAAGGTAGAGGGTAGATAAAGCTGCCCGCAGGGTGTGTAAGATTGCGTGGCTGTTGCTGTCAGGACCGGAGAAGAGCGGCGGTGGAGTTCAGTGCGCCAGGTGGGATGAGTTGCGCTGAGGGAAGAGCACGGAGGAAGGCCGGGGTAAGTGTCCCTCTGGCAAGCCTGAGATGTTGGAAGCAGGCAGGCAGATGCACATGTGATTGAGCATGTTGGAGGGGCGCTGAGGAATCAGGGGAGCTCAGGTTTCCGATCAGTTGGATGAATTTACCAATCACCACCTACTTGGTGGTGAAATGAATTTAGTAGATTGCAGGAGAGGAAGCAGTAACACTGAGTAACAACTCCTACGGAGGTAGAGAAAAAGGTACAGAGGGGACCTGATAGCTGAAAATCAAGATCCTTCCTCGAAAGCAGTTAGTAGAGTTCTGGGATTAAGTCACATAACTGATCCTTTTTACAGACGACAATCACACATATGTTCCGTGTTGGTTTCCTGTCCAAGACAGACTTTGGCGTTACCACCTTTCATAGCCTTTTCCTTCCAAATCAGTACCTGGAATGGTACCAAAAATGAATATTTTTGTACTTTTCATGCCTTTAACAGTTAGTTATCAATGGGCTGATTTCATATATTTCAGGGCTCATGTGCTCACGTCATGAGAAATCTGTAAAGATGTTGAAAATATATCAGTTCTGGTCCTGTTCTTGACATCCTGCAATTCTGTGCCTGTGTTGTGAAGTCCAGTAACTCGAACATGTCACAGAGTGTGACTCTGGGGACACTGAGCTTTCAGAATGTCAATGTTCTCCTCTTTGACCATGATGGAGTGTGCACAGTGGGAACAGCGTGGCTACAAGCAGGGGCTCTCATGAGCCCGCAGGTGCAGCAATGCAGGTGGTAAGGAGAGAAGTCTCTGGATTCAGACTGCCCTGTTCAAATCATGGCTCTCTGCCTTTCTAGAACTCATGTAATTGAGGGCATGGTATTTGGTCTGTCCGTGCCTCAGTTTTTCCAACTCTGAAACAAGAAAAGCAGTAATACATGGTTCTATGGTTCGTTGTGAGAACTAAGTGAGATAACGCATGTAAAGTATGTAGACCCTGAATGTGGCAAAAACTAAATACATGTCTGCAATGAACAGTAATAGTAGTGGTATCAGTTCTTTCGCCACCTCGCAGCATGCCCTGAGCCATGTTTTACCAACAAAATTTATCAAACCCTGGGTACCCCGCACTCTGACAAGTTTCAGGGATCAACAAGATGCAGTTTCTGTTTTCGAGGCTTCATTAGGAGTAAAAAAATATATAAATGAAACTCATGTCAGACGGAAGTGCCGCGTGCTTGCAAGAGTTTAGAAAAGTGCTGAGGCAGCACAGGAGATGGGAGTGCAGATCTGGCAAGGCTAAGTGTGTGGCGCTTGAGCTGAAGGCTGTTTGAAATCAGGCGAGCTATGAGCGGGGATCGAGATGGGATAGGAAAAGTCATGTCAAAGCTTCTAATTTAAAAGGAGGAAATTGGTCCATATAATTTTCAGTTGCACAAGAGCTCTACAATTCAATTTTATAAAGCCACGCTTTCACTCCTTGATGAATGTATGAGAATTCTGTAAATGAGTTGTAGCTTCTAAAAATTTTAGCTGCTGGGCATGAAGTTTACCCTGTACTCACAGCAAAACAGATTACTAGTAGAAACTTGAATTAGAAAAATGCTGACATATTCGAAAAAATAATTTGTACCCAAAGGCTTGAAAAAAAAAAAAAATCTACCCAGGAACTCTGCAGTTACTAAATGAGGCCTAATCACACTTTCGTTTTTCATGTTGGCACTTCAAGTTCATTCTGACCAAGCTCACCAAGCAAGAGGGCTTTTAGTAGAATGGTGGGATGGTGTTTCCTCCAGTGTCTCAGCAGCAACCAGTGCTTTGAAATCATGTAGATGCCGTAAGTGCCAGTGTCTTATAAGTTAAGTGACTGGTTTATCAATTTCATTGTCTCTAAGGCTAACCCGAGGAATTTGTGATAGAAATGAGGATTCTATGAGTACTTCCTTTGAGATTTTGATCCAGTAGATCTGTGGTCAAGCCCAGAAACCTGCATTTTTAGCAAGGATCTGATGCACATGGTCTCCCAGGAACACTTAATGAAAGAAACAGTGAGTTGAGAAAAGGGTTGAGTGAGTTATTCAAAGTCACACAGCATAGCCATCACACCAGAATGTGTGTTCTAGAAGCAGTACCACCCCTGAGTGCCAGAGGTAAAACTGAGAACTGAATCTTTTTGAGAAGGTGGACCTAGAAGACAACAAATGTTGAGGGCTGCCCTGCCTGGTCTCAAGAAGCTGTGACCCCCTGTGACTTAGGCTGAGTGAGAGACCTCCAGACCAGGAGCCACTAAGGAGACAAAAACGCTACCTTTTCTGTGCCTGGTCTTTAATGCTTGATCAGTTAACCAATGACGGGTAAGACTCCTTAATGAAGAGGTAACATAAGATAGGTGCTGATCATGTAAAGACCTCTGGAATGAGACTCACAAGGCTGTGGAAGTGAAGGGGCTACGGAAAGGAAGGGGTGATCGACATCAACCCCTGCCCCCTCTAAGCCTGAGTCTTTGTACTTAGATGTGAGAAATCCAAGTCTCCTGGCAGCCTCTGTCTCCTGCCCTCCTTGGGGCTAAGCAAATAGCCAAAGGGGCAGCTCAGATCAGAGATGGCGGACCCCCGGGGTAATCAGGCCTGGGACATAGAATGTGCAAGATCCTGTGAGATCTGTTTGCTGGAGGATGTTATTAACTTAGAATTTGAAAGCACAGACAGGAAACCAAAACTAGCCCTTTGAGCCATGTAGTCCTTTTCATATGATAAAACTCCAATCTCTGCCTGGAATCATAACAGGGACTCTGTTAGCATCTTTGTAAGTTACCTGTTCCCTTTGATCCTTTCTGCCAGACTGTGAATCCACAAACTATGTCTACTTTCTCAATAAAAACCCACTGGGACAAAGGAACAGGGCTCTCCCCACTAGAGGGTTAGCCATGTTCTCTGTATTCCCACAGATTCATGGTAGATTCTGTGAATTACGTGTGTTTAATGAACATCCGCAGCCGAGATGAATACCGCGGGACGGCCGGGATGGCTGGGGCGGTAAATTCTTTCACAAACAAATATTAGGCTACGAGTCAGAAGCTTAGGAGTCAAAACTGGCCTAGTGCAATGTCTTAGAGTTAGTATTTGGTCTCGGTTCCCCAGCCTTCTTTCTTAGCCCCTTCTCCTCTGTCTCCTGCCCCACCCCCAGATGATGTGTCACATCACTACCTGTCCCTCCCTAGAAACCTGTCTGCTTCTTCAACTCAAGAGCATCCTGTTTTGTAGGGCTTCTCTCTGAAGGCGACTCACTTCTTAGACCGAGTGAGAGGTGCAAAATAAAACAAAGACCTCCAAAAGAACCTTAGAAATAAGTTAAAATAAAAAATTTGGAAGCCATCCAGCCCCCAAATCACAGTGCCTCTTGTAGTCAGTAATAATGAGAGCAAACAGAGTCTAGAAGAAAATTTCTCATCTAAATCTAGTTTTAGACTTCTCATAGGGATCCAGGACAGCATATGTATGTCACTGGGCCAGGAATGCACGTCAGACGCTGTGCTAAACACAGAGGCACTTTGTTAGGGGAAGGAAGCGTGAGCTGTCGTGTGAACCGTGGTTCTGAAGCAAATGCTAAGTCTACCCATGATAAGCTCCTCTGGAGAAAACAGATGATGAGAATGACTTTTGTTTCAGAGGCATCCCTTTTAATGATAACTCAATTAATTTTAATGGTAGTGCCTACCAAGTGCCTTATAAAATAGCTTAAGGAGCCTTATAAAACATGCAGTGTTTAACGGATAATTTAGAATAGCAAGAAGTTTCAAAGCAATGTGCAGTGTTAAGTTGGGGTCTGGAAAGAAGTGAGTCTGCATTTTTCACAGAGTTTTTGCTGAAGGACCTGTAGGAGAACACGTGTCTGTTTCTTTATCCAGGCTGGTGTCTCATGTGGGGCCCACCAAGGGTTAAGAGGAATAGAAAGAGAAAGGAAAGGGGACAGGAAAGAACAAAACAAACAAGCAAGCAAAATATAACCAGAGACATTGAAATTAAGGACAAACTGACAGTAACCAGAGAGGAGGTGGGAGGGTATAATGGGAGGAAAAAGGGAAAGGGTTGTCAAGGAACATGTATAAAGGACACATGGACAAAGCCAAAGGGGGGTAGGATTGAGAGTGGAAGGTGGGAATGGCTGGGGTTGGGGGGGAGTTGTGGGGGCAATATGGATACTACTTGAACAATTAAAACTTTTTTTAAAGACCACTAGAGGGCAGACTGGAGTTCCAGTATGATAAAGACTCCACACCCATCCCCTCCCGCCAAAGGAGGAAGAAAGCTCTGAGACAAGGCCAGTCCTGCAGGCCATTTCAGTCTTTGCTGTTGTTCTGAGTCACCTCTCTGTCTTTACCATCTTTGAGCCACATGGCACTTCCCAGGAGCAGGGAGTTCTAAACATGTGGCTGACAGGTGAGGTATCCTTGCCTTCAAAAACTCCCTCCCCACAATGTCCATGTAGAGACAAACTGGACGAGAGAGAAAAATGCTTAGATCGATTATTTGAGACCCCAATTCACGCTTGTGCAAAGCAATGACTTGAATGTAAAGGTGTAAGATGAAAAGACAATTTCTACTGAAAACTCACTTTTGTAGAAGTGTTTCTGTTACATATTTGAAGAGACAAGAATCACTTGAAATGGTCCTGTTTGTGGGCAGAAAATGGGACCCAGTTCCGGAGGCTGGATGTTTTCGTGCTGTGACTCCCAGAGGCCTCAAGGCCCCCCAGGGCTCTGTCTGCTTCCCCAGCCGCGGCACTCTGCACAGAGCAGTGCATGCCTGGTGGGCTGCCTCATGGTGGGAGCTCCACCTGAGGACAGAGGATACTTTGGGCTCCTTCCTCCAGGCCCCACAGTGGGGCTTGAGAGTAAAACACTGGAGGAGGCAGCAATGCACACCCATCTCTAGACAAATTGACTTTCCTTTACACATCTGCTGTCCCCTTGCCCTCCTGTGCCACCTTTGACTTTCCACGTGTTCCCCAGCCTTCAAAATCAATCTGAAACATTTTAGATATTTTTATCACTGTCTTTCATTATCTAAAAATCTGACAGCCCCTGTAGCTGGTACCCTACAATGAACAATTATATTGTCTACGGTTATATATGATTCTCTGGTGGTTCCAGATGTGAAATCTTCTTTCCTTAATGACACTCTGTCTCCAGTGAATCAGCATCTGCTTTGCTGGAGTTAGTCTGAGCCAGATGCACGGCTCTCAATAATTTGCTGTTTGGTTTTTATCCCTCATCCAGGGTCTGGGGCTTGTCAGCCCAATCAATCAGGAGACAGAAAGCAGCAGGCGCTAGTGAATATAGCATTGAATGAGCAAAAGAGGTTATCATGGTCTAATGTTCACTATTGAACTTGATGAGAACCTTTGGAGGGACCACCAAACCTTATGCGCTCCAAGGCCCTCTTTTTTAAACTCAGAATGTATCTTGTTCTGAGTGCTTGGTTTTTTGTTTTAGTTGTAAGTTAAAGGGATTTCCGTAGAAGCAAATCATTAGATTAATGGGAAGTGTCGTTATACCAAAGTGGCAACACAAAGAAAGGGAAGCTGAGAAGGTCTGACCACACCCTACCTGGGGTGGCATTAAAGAAACAGGCTTTGATATCTGGAGAGGGTTGCACATATCTATGGGCAATATCAAATTATTAACTCTGCAGCTACTAAGGCTGCAGGATTTTCAGATAAGAGAAGACAGTGAAAAAAGATGTCTAAAAGCCTAGTGAGGGGCTTGGGGGCACCAGGAAGGAACGCCTTCCTGACAGAGGTCACTCTCCTCTGGACTGCAGGGCGCAGTCGGTTCATTTCTCTTCCCCTGGCTGATGGACAGCTTCCTCTGGGGACTCGGGCCTTTGTTGACGGTTGAGAAGGGTCTCTAGCCTAAAAGGGTAAAGAATTCACTCATGTCACCTGCTTTCCTCAAGGCTCTTCTCTTTCCGGACAGCACAGCTAAAACCATTGAAATGTAAAACACAAAGCCAGAATGCTCCCCTCCCGGAGCCTCCTGCTGCCAAGCAGAAATGGCCCAGAGACCTGCTACTGCGCTGGAACACTAGCGACGTAGGAAACACACTGGAGAAAAATTATTCACTATGGGTTCTCATTGTCAGGATGCCAAAGGCCCAGACCTGCCTAAGGGTTGTGTTTTCTGAAAAGGGTCTGTCACTGAGGCCGCCAGTGTGTGGATGGAAATCCGTGGGAATCACCATGTTTAGGCCTTACCCAAGAAAATTCAGGCCTGGGGCCACAATGCGTGATGTGTGTAGGGGTGAAGGGGTAAGTGATCCTGGAATTCCCTTAGATAAAGTTCAAGTGAAAGCCTTCTCCAAGAATAGGTGCAAGGGTGAAATATTAGTCTGGTAGACATGGTATTGACTCCTTGGCATCCATCCTAGTGTTTTTTCTTGGCTATCTATGACACAAGGCTAAGGGGGCTTGCTCATGGTCTTCATAAGCACATTCTACAAAGGAACAAGTAAAGGATGAGAAGAGCCCTCATCTATTTGCAAGGAATTGCTAGTTGAATCGAACTCACATTATTGGTTGTCAATTCTCATGGTTGACACTTGAAATGCAGCTTCCTCCTGATGCTTCTCAAATGCTCTGTTTGATAAAAAACTGACGATGTGCTCAGTACCGGTGATGCTGAAATGCAAATCTTAGGCACTCTGATGACAGTGAAAGGGCTAGAAAGAGGAGACAGATCTCTTCTAGGTGAGAATTACAAATCCATGTGGTAGGTACAATTATTGTGTTTCCTTTTCAGATGAGAAAACTAAAGCACAGAAATAAAGATGTTTTGCCAAAGTCCTGTGATGTCAACTCTTTTCAGGTCTACCCTTTTCTTCGCACTGCTAAGGCAGTTGCTATTTATTGAATCAATGCAGAAATCTTGAACTTATTTCCTTTAGATCTTTTTTTGCTAATGATAGATCTAATTGTTAATCCTTGTAAACATTTTTCCTTTCCTCTCTGGTTGTCCCTGAGATTCTCTGCTTGTCTTCAGGGTTTTGCAGTTTTGTGGAAATGTACCTAGGTGTGGGGTTTTGAACCTATGCTCACACAGTTGGGGTGCAGTTTTAATCAGAGCAGTCACACCTTTCACCAATTCTGGAAAATCCTAAGACATTATTATTTCGAATTTTGACTTTTCAACATTTTCTCTAACCTTCTGGTACAACATATATTAAACATAAGATGCAAGTCTCCTTCTACCATCCATATTTCTTGAACTTTATTTCATTTTTTCCATATTTTAATCAGTATGGGAAACTTCGAGTTCCCCAGTTTAGTCTTCAGGACTGTCTATCTATTGCATGCTTCATTTCTCTGAGAACAGTTGTGTATATGTTGTGTGCCCAATTCCTACACGTTACATTTAAGTTTTATTTTCAAAGCTTCTAGTTCTTTCCCATAGTCTCCTATAAAATATAGTTTTCCTTTAAATTGTCCCTTCCCTCCTTCCTTCCTTCCTTCCTTCC
The DNA here is from genome assembly GCA_004024845.1 of Tonatia bakeri. Lineage (NCBI taxonomy): Eukaryota > Metazoa > Chordata > Mammalia > Chiroptera > Phyllostomidae > Tonatia > Tonatia bakeri. Next base: position 280 of record PVIA01004895.1, on the reverse strand, counting down.
TTCCTTCCTTCCTTCCTTCCTTCCTTCCTTCCTTCCTCCCTTCCTTCCTTCCTTCTTTCCTTTCTTCCTTCCTTCCTTTTCTTTCCTTCCTTCCTTCCTTTTCTTTCCTTCCTTCCTTCCTTTTCTTTCCTTCCTTCCTTCCTTTTCTTTCCTTCCTTCCTTCTTTCTTTCTTTCCTTCCTTCCTTCTTTCCTTCTTTCTTTCTTTCTTTCTTTCTTTCTTTCTTTCTTTCTTTCTTTCTTTCTTTCTTTCTTTCTTTCTTTCTTTCTCTTTCTTTCTTC